>PVJC01001329.1:0-96042 GCA_004026665.1 Murina feae
TCATAGTTAATACTTCTTTTCATAAAGGAGGAATATGGGGGTCATCTAGCAGCACTGGCCCATGGAAATCACAAAATCCAACTAGAAACATGCTGCCATGTTTTTTTTCAATCAGGATCTAGTTCTGCTTCCTGCTAATAATTTTCTGTGGCTCTTGGCTCTGCCTTCTGAGCTTATATTTCAATCCTCTTAATCACCCATCCTTTTATAGAGGGGGGGAAATCCCATTTTATAGCTGAACTCGGGGCTCAGTGCACAAATTCATGCACCTTGAACGGAACTGTGGGCCACGAGGCTGCTGTGGGCACAGGGGTGGATCTTGGCCCATCCTCCACACTTTGACCGGCCCCTCCTGCCATGGCCCCCATCCCCTATCTGCCAGCAGCCCTGCTCCCACTGCCACCGCTCCCAGGCACTGATAGCATGTGCCCCCTTCACACCCTCTTACTGTGCGAGGGTCTGTGGCCAGCGCCAGCAGTGGGTGTGAGTGGGGCTGGTGCTATCAGTTGATGGGAGCAATGGCTGCTGCCCTGGGTCACCCCTCAGGAGCAGCGAGAAGCACTCTGCCACCTGCTGCCAATGCCTGCCATGTTCTGCACGTGCCCCCTGGTGGTCAGCACACATCATAGCGACCAGTTGTTCAGTTGGTCCTCTGTTCGGTCTATTTGCATATTAGGGTTGTATATAGAGAGATAATTTTCTTGGCCTGTTTCTCACCCATTCTAAGTTGAGAGTTTAAACCTCTTCACTTTGCACCATCCAAGCTGGTATTCATCAAGAATTTTGTGAGATATTATATCCTCATGCCTTATTTATATTATATCTGGAAGTCTGTGTCTCTGGAGCCTCATCACTATTTTGTTGACTCCCCCAATCCTTCTCATCACTGGAAACCACCAATGAATATTCTGTGTATCTATGAGTGTATTGTGTGTGGGGTTTTTTTGGGGGAAGGGTCATTTTTTACTTTGTTTTGCTTTTCAGATTCCACAAATAAGTGAAACCATGTATCATTCTCTGACTTAATTGACTTAACACCCTCAAGGTTCATCCATGTTGTTGCATAATGGCAATATTTCATTTTTTATGCCTGGGTAATATTCCATTGTGTATAGGTATCACATCTTCCTTATCCATCATTAGTCTATCAATGAACACTTAAGTTGCTTCCTTGTCTTGGCTATTGTAAATAATGTTGCATTGAGCATAGGGGTTCATATATCACTTTAAAATAGTGTTTTTGTTTTCTTGAGATAAACACCCAGAAGTGGAATTACTGAGTTACATGGTAGTTCTTTTTTTTTTTTTTAAATCTCTATAATGTTTTCCATAGCAGCTGCATTAATTTACAATCTCACCACAGTGCACGAGGGTTCCCTTTTCTCCACATCCCCACCAACACTTTTTAATTCTTGACTTTTTAATGACAGCCACTCTCACAGGTGTGAGGTGATATCTCATTGCATTTTGATTTACATTTCCGTCATGATCAGTGATACTGAGCGTCTTTTCATGTGCATATTAGTCACCTATATGTCTTCTTTGTGGAAATGTCTATTTAGAGCCTCTGCCCATTTCTTAATTGTTATTGAGTTGTTTTTGTTATTGAATTGTATGATTTCTTTATACTTTTTGAGTATTAACCCCTTATCAAATATATATATATATATATTTGATTTTTTTTTTACAAAGAGGAAGGGAGAGGGATAGAGAGTTAGAAACATTGATGGGAGAGAAACATCCATCAGCTGCCTCCTGCACACCTCCTACTGGGGATGTGCCCGCAACCAAGGTATATGCCCTTGACCAGAATCGAACTTGGGACATTGCAGTCCACAGGCTGACGTTCTATCCACTGAGCAAAACCGGTTAGGGCTCAAATATATATTTTGCAAATATATTCTCCCGTTCAGTAGGTTGTCTTTTCGTTTTGTTGATAATCTCCTTTGCTGTGCAGAAACTTTTTAGTTCGATATAGTCCCACTTGTTTATTTCTTCTGTCACCTTTGCTTTTAGAGTCATATCTCTCAAAAATCATTGCCAAGACAAATGTCAAGTAATTAATTGCCTATGTTTCTTATAGGATTTTTGTGTTTTTAGGTTTTACATTTCAAGTTTTTAATTAATTTTGAGTTAATTTTGTGTATGGTGTAAAATAATGGTCCTTTTTCATTCTTTCTGTGTCTGCCCAATTTTCCCAACACTATTTATTAAAGAGACTGTCCTTTCCACATTGTATATTCTTGCCTCCTTTGTCATAAATTAATTGTCCATATATACATGAGTTTATTTTTTACTCTCTTTTCTGTTTCATTTATCTATGTGTCTATTTTTATGTCAATACCATACTGTTTACTATAGCTTTGTATTATAGTTAAAAGTCAGTAAGTGTGTTACTTCCAATTTTGTTCTTCTTTCTCAAGATTGCTTTTGCTATTTGGGGTCTTTTGTGGTTCCATACAGTTTTAGGATAGTTTGTACTATTTCTTTGAAAAATGCCATTGGAATTTTGATAGAGATTTCCTTAAATTTGTAGATTGCTTTGCATGTACAGTTTAACAATATTCTTCCAATCCATGCACATGGAATATCTTTCCATTTATTTGTGTCTTCTTCAATTTTTTCATCAGTGTCATAGTTTTTAGTGTATAGATCATTCCCCTCATTGGTTAAATTTATTCCCAGGTATTATATTCATTTTTATGCCATTGTAAATGAATTGTTTTTTTAAATTTCTTTTTCTGCTAGTTTATTGTTAGCGTATACAAATGCATCTTGCTTTTATTTATTGATTTTGTATCTTGCAACTTTATTGAATTGGTTTATAGTACCAATGGGCTTTTTAGTGGAGTCTTTCAGTTTTCTTTATATAATATGTCCTTTGCAAATAGAGTGAGCTCAACTTGTTTCTTTCTGATTTGGGTACCTTTTATTTCTTTTTCTTGCCTACTTGCTTTGGGACTTATAATTACTCTTATAGTTGTATCAGTAGCCACAAATCTGTGTTACATCTTCCTTTACCTTTTTTATGTTGGTTATTTGTACTTTCCTTTAAGAACATTTTTCATTATACATTCAGTAAAAAATCAGTAAGAAGACAAATCTTTGTCATTGTTGGTCTTCTTCATCATATGTTAGATTTCTGTTATATTAATGTCTTCTATTAATTTTATAATTTTTTTCTTCAATTGTGCATTTTATATTACTATTTTTCTATCTATTAAAAATAGGTGTAAATGTTAATAATTTTAGGAATTTTTATTTTGTGTATTTCTGGTATAATTTTCCTTCGAAGAACTTATATATCTAGAGCACAAGTTTTTATATGTATCATTCAGTTGTTTTTTAATTTCTAAATATTTATTTTTCTTTGCCTTATGAGTTACTTAGTCTATTTCCAAATATATGGGTATTTTCTAGTTAATGTTTTATAACTGATTTGTTACTTTACATATAGAGAATATATTTTATATAATGGAAAACTATTAAAATGTTTTATTCCCCAATATCTGCTCAATTTTTAAAAATAAGCTTTGTTGAAAACTAATGTATTTTCCGCAGTTGGTTGCTGTGTTCATATATGCTCGATGTATGTTCGGTGATGTTAGTCGTGTCTCAGATTTTGTACATCATATTACTTAAGAAAGTGTTAAAATATGCCATGAAAAATTAAATTTCCTTTTTCATTTGGATTAGCTAAAAGCTGAGTTTTATATGTTTCCCCAGCTATTATATTTTTTCTTAACTGAGGATTTACATGTGTCAACATTATGTAGAATTGCCAAATAATTGTTATAACAGCCATGGAGACCAACCAAGAAAATACATTTTTGTTAAACTCACAAAATCAGCATAGGCTCACTTAACAACTTCTTCAGATAAAAACTAGAAGATTGCCAAGGACTTCATATAGTAGTACCTCTTTTATAAAATCCAAATGTGTCCCATAATTCCTCTAAGAGCCCTGTATGTGCACTTAGAGTGGGTGGCTCATTTCTCACATACCACCACAGTGGGCCCTTCTGTTTGTTTATGATCCAGTACAGATTCCTAAACAGTGCATTTGTTCAGCATCCATGTAGAGTCTGCACGGCATTTAGGATCCCAGGTGGCCAGTGTACCCATGTATGGTAAAGACTCAACAAAGTCCTTTGACTTTTCAAAGGAAAATTTTTACTGTGTGAACTTTCTATGTATCCTAAGTCCTGACCAAAAAAAAAAAAGTAATATAAGCTGTGTTAAATGCAACACTGTTTGTAACAAAAATGATTCTTTAGTTGTAAAGTATATCTAGACTGATAGGACCCTAAAATATATACTGGTTTTTTATGCTTTCTGGTTGCAGTGATTCTTATAACTGGAAACAATACTTGTAAGGACTCTGGACTTATACCTGACAATATTATTAGATACTAAAGGTCTGATGCACGAATTTGTGCACAAGTGGGATCTCTCCACCTGGCTGGTGATCGAGACCAATCAGGGCCATCTCTCCCAGTCCCCGAGGGGGGTTGGCCAGCTGGGGAGGGACCACAGGATGGCTCCAGGGCATGTCTAGCCCCGTCTCACCCAGTCCCAATTGGCTAAACCCCAACAACAAGCTAACCTACCTGGTGGTCAGTGCTCAGCATAGCAATTGCTCAACCGCTCCGTCAGACACTTAGCATATTAGGCTTTTGTATATATAGATGTTGTTCCCAATTATAATCATGTACCTTCTAAGCTAGGATGGCTCCTCTGTCTGTGCTTTCTCTTAGGACCCAGTGTGAAAACCCATAGGGATTATTTATGCTTGGCCAAGAAAATGACTGGTAGAACTGCTGGCATGGTAGATCATTACTGGATCTGGTAAAACCCTTGTCTGGTTTGTGATTCCTTCCACTGGGCTAACTCAGTGGAGACTAAAGGTCTGATGCCTTTTGGCCACTGTACAACTCTCTGCATTGTAATTAAAAAAATTTAACACATAACATCCGTCTCCCCCTTCTTGTTTTTGTAATTATTTTTTAAGAGTAGGATTGGCTCTTTCCGCTATGCCTGACCTTAAATTCATGCTATTTTTATTTCTGGTAAGGTCTGATTTATAGTATTAACTGGGGCCCAGTGCACAAAAATTTGTGCACTCGGGGCAGTGGGGGGAGGGTCCAACAGCCTGGCCTGTGCCCTCTTGCAGTCTGGGACACCTCAGGGGGGATGTCCACCTGCTGGCATGCCTGGCCAACCTGGGTGAGGGGCTGAGGGCCATTTTCAGGCTGCCCACAGCCCCTTCAGGGTTTGTGTATTGGGGGGTGGGAGGGCTGGTGAGTGCAGGCCTGGACGTTTCCCACTGGAGGGCCCATGATCACACATGCCTAGTGGGTCCCCACTGCTGAGGGGACACACCTGGCTCAGAGCTGAGTGGCAAGCCAGGGGCGGACGCTGGTGCAGGATCCCTCAGTGGGGCCCTGCTGCTGAGCGAACACACCTGGGGTGGAGCCGGGCAGCAGACTGGCTTCAGATGCTCCACACTGTGCAGCAGACGCTTCTGCACACCCTGTAGTGGCCCCCGGGGGGCGGACTTAGGCAACGGACCTGGACGGGTGCTCCCGCAAGCCCCTAAGGAAGCTCCTGGGGCAGAGCCAGGCAGCAGACCCAGGATGGCTGCTCCTGCATGCTCCGCAGAGGACCCACTCTCCCGCACGTCTGGTAGAGCCCCCTGGGGCAGAGCCAGGCAGTGGACCTGGGACGGGCACTCCTGGATGCCCCGAGGAGGCCCCAGGTCGGACCCCCCCACACTGAGCTGACACACCTGGCACAGCTGTGCCGGCCACGGAGGCTCCCACTGCAGAGCCGCCCTGCCAGCCTCCATCTTGGCTGGGTTAATTTGCATACAGCCACTCTGATTGGCTGGTGGGTGTGGCTTAGGCATCCCAAAGAAACAGTTTCAATATTACACTTTTATTAGTTTAGATAATTGAAACACTGTTGCTTTAAGCTGAGGCCTAGGCAAGTAACGAAACCTCCTGTTTGTTTCAGCTCCGTGGCTTCTATAATTGAAACATTGTTATCATGACCAGGGGCTCAGCCAGCCCAGGCAGGCAGTTGCAACAGAAGCCTTTGGTTTGCTCTAGCTCCATGGCTGCTGGCCTCCATCTTGGCTGGGTTAATTTGCATACAGCCACTCTGATTGGCTGGGAGGTGTGGCTTGGATGGTGGGTGTGGCTTAGGTGTCTCGGGTTATGGTCAATTTGCATATTACTCTTTTATTATATTAGCTTGTTTGTGCTGTTACTTTAATTTCTCCTGTGTAGCCCTGATCTATCACCCCAGGGAGAACTTGAAACGTTTTCAATGTTACACTGCTTCTCCCTAAAATTAGTCCCATCATGCCCATAGAAAGGAGACCACATACTCCTGTGGCAATGGCCTGAGGCCCCATCTCTGGGGTTAGTACATATCAGGACTGAGGTCCAATCCTGCACTTCCCAGGGTGGTATGGTAAAGGTTTTGAACGGTTGGCTTTTGGACTGAGTCAGCTGGAAAGGCTACAGTGGGGTCAAGGATAAGGCCCCTACTATTTGGTGGGGTCGGGGCTGGCCCCACTCGAAGTTTTCTGCCAAGGACAATTGGATTATCATCAACCTGGTCTTGGAGTGGCATTCATTTACTCAATGCTTTCCTCTCCTGCATCTTGGACATAGTCCAGGCTGCTTATCTCTACTCCCTGTAGCCTTTGACTTTCATTTCTAGCATTGCAGTCTTTAGCAAAATGCCCTAGTTTACCACCTTTAAAACATCCCCCTTTCCTTTTCTGCTGACCAGCGAGTAACATCTCCTTTAATGCGGCAGCTAATACCATTCCCTGAATGTAGGCTGGTCCAATATCAGCACAAACATGGATAAAATACTTCTATAAGTAATCTCCAGGTGAGAGGCAAGCCTTTGCGACAGTATTAAGCCTCTGGTAACCTTCCACTATCTGTCTTAGTTCCCTGCCACATTCACTTATTTCAATTTGCAAATTTAAATCAGTCTGAAATAAGGTTTATTTTCTAACTTTATTTGTCCTAGGGTGTGGACAGTAAATGACACTAATTGGATTTCTGTATCAGTCTTTTTCAATATCCTATATAATAAAAGGGTAATATGCAAATAGACCAAGCAGCAGAACAACTGAACAACCAAAGCATAATATGCTAATGATATGCTAAGGCTGCTCAACCACTTCCTATGACATGCACTGGCCACCAGGGGGCAGATATTTCACTGGTCGACTAGCTTCTATGACGTGCACTGATGACCAGGGGGCAGATGCTCTGACTGGTAGGTTAGCTTGCTGCTGGGGTCCGGCCAATCTGGACTGAGCAAGATGGGCTGGACATGCCCTGGAGCTCTCCCATGGCCCTTCCCCAGCCCGATTGTGTACCTGTGGGTCCCTCGGCCTGGCCTGCACCCTCTTGCAATCTGGGACCCCTCAGGGGATGTCTGAGAGCTTGTTTCAACCAGATCCTGCAGGCCACTCCCCTTGGGAGGGTGCCAGATGCAGGGCTCATGGCTGGTGAGCACTGCTGCAGCAGCTCGAGCCTCTCCTAATCAGGACTGATTGGGCACAAGCCCGCAGCAGGCACAGTGGGGCTGGGATGAGCGGGGCCAGCAGGTAGGAGCTGCAGGTGGGGTTGGATTGCGGGTTTTGGCCTGATCTCTGTAGGCCACCCAGAGGGACCCCACCTGTGCACAAATTCGTGCACTGGGCCTCTACTATAGACATAAGCATTGGTTAGGGAGGCAAAATGCAAATTATTCACTTTTAAGTGTCCTTGGTTTAGGGAAGATAGGATTTACTAGATGGCCCCAAACTGCTTGGCATTTATATTTTTTAGATGACAAACCTGTTACATGCAAGCCATGCAATTAGAAAAATGACTCTGTAGGTCTTTGCATACACTTAATAAAAACTTCCTTAGGATTCCTAAGTATATTGAATAAATTTTTGATTTCTCCCATAGAGATTTTTAGATAAGCTCTTAACTAATTAATGTCTTCTAAATAATTTCTAAAAGTCATTTAAGGTCTTGAGGCAATCCTTTCATAGTTCTACCTTTTGAGGCCTGATACATTGATTTTTAAGTACAGTTCCTAGGTATTTGAAAGGCATTTCCCACTGTATTTCTTCCCAAAGCAATCTCTAAGCTGCATTTAGGGAGTTTCTTTTAAAAACTTCTACTTTCTTTTAAACAGAACAACCAACTTGGTTACTTTTCAGAAAAACTAGTAGAAGAGAAACTTGCTGGCCAATACTGCAATGCATACATCTCAAGTAAAAGTAACTTTCTTTTTCCTTATGGTGTCTCATTAATGGTGAGATTTAATGCCTGAATAATAACTTTTAGTTTACTTTGTAAATAGTAGCAGAAGAGATTTTAAAGTTTCTCCTTTTTAAGCTTAAATTTACTTTTAAACAGTATTCTTTTTGGCTAGTGCTTATTTGTATATGTATGCAAATTTTACTTTGGACTTTGTTAGAACAAATTGCTTATAAAATATTGGCTTCTCATATAACTGAGTTTATATAAGACCTTGATTATATTGTGAAAAGCTAATGAAGTATTCAGCAACCTTGTCCTGCCAAGCTTAGAAGTTGAAACCTTTATAACACTTAAAATATATATATTTAAATAGAACACAGTTATTAATCTTCATTTGATAAAGCTTTCCACGTGATTCTGAGTATATTAGATCGACCTAATTCAGTTTAAAATATTTCTTTTAAGAAGAGAGAATAAATCCTTGAATCATTCCAGCGACCTTGAAATGTCCCAAAGCTATCTCTTGGTTAAAGTCTTGAAATTTAACTTGAAAAGACTATCAAATATACATAACCCAAAGATTATATTATACACTTTTTGTAATTATTTTTAAAAGATATCAGTTAAATTTAAACTGGTTTTAATATTAAAAATTTGGTTCAGACCATAGAATTAATTCTTTTTTAATTAGGCCAATAAAATATTATATCCTAGGTTGAAATTTTACCACATGTAATACACAAAAGGACTACAATAGATTTTGAACTACTACTTTTTCCAGAGAAAACACAAGAATTATTTTTCTTAAAGATGAATTTCTATACTTTATGTATTTTGTTATCACAACCATATAATTTCTCTCAACTAAATTTTAACTTTAAACTCTAAGAAGCCTTAAATTTTAGCTGGCAAGTTAAATATTTAGCATTTCTCAAATTAGTAATATATTTATATTTTTAAGGATGTATTTCAAATAAAATACAAGGCATATTTAATTAATAAATTCAATTCTATCCTCTAGATTTTTTTCATCTGAGGCAAACTCAGATTGATATTTCAGTATTTTGTTATTTTAAAATACCTAGATATTTAATAATTTTTATTATTTAATTTAGCAATGTTCTAAAGTCTTTAAGTTACCAAGGACTTTGGAAAATTATGTATAGGCATGGTGAAAAGGCAGGGGAAGGAGGGAGCAGACCTCCATGCCAGGCCGCTTGAATTTTAAAACTACCACATTCTTCCTTAGAGATAACATCGAAGGTTGCTGCTGTGGTTTTTCTGCTTTTACAGGAGAAAGGCCACTAGCCCTTTCCTCTAACAGAGTACAGTCGGTCGCCTCTTGAGTGACTGGACTTTCGTTATTAATATATTTATATTTATTACTATAAATGCTTTTATTACAAATTCTTTCATTTTAGTTACATCTATTTATGTTTTAACAATTCTGAGATTTTTAAAGCCAATTATTATTATCCAAGTCATTTTCTTTGGCAAATTCTGTAATAGAGATAACTACTGACTCTCACTGGCTTTAATGTTAAAGTTTTATTTTACTAGGGATCCAGTGCACAAAATTCATGCACGGGGGGGGGGGGTTGTTCCTCAGCCCAGCCTGCCCCCTCTCACATACTAGGAGCCCTTAGGGGGTGCCCTACTGACAGCTTAGGCCCACTCCCTGCTGCCCTTGGGGAGCGGGCCTAAGCCCTAGTCTGGCCTCCCTTTGTGGGAGGCGACCAGGCTAATCAGGGGAAGCCACCAGCCCCATCACCCTGCTGCTGCAGCCACTGCCAGTCACCGCAGCCACCAAGGGTGTTTTCATCAACACGGACTCCAGTCCCTTCACCATGAAGAAATGACAACTTTATTTAGGCATTTTCAAGATGTGTCTTTCATAGGATATGACATTTCTTTCCTTCTTTCTTTTTTTTAATCCTCACCTGAGGATATGTTTCCATTGATTTTTCAAAAATGTGGAAGAGAAGGGAAAAACACAGAGAAACATCAAAGTGAGAGGAACACTTTGATTGGTTGCCTCCTGCATATGCTCTAACCTGGGCCCTGGCCAGGGAGGAGCCTGCAACCTAGGTACATGCCCTTGGTCACAATTGAACCCAGACCCTGCAGTCAGCAGACCCAGGCATTATGCACTGAGCCAAACCGGGTAGGGCAGGATATGACATTTCTTAGCCCTCCAGCAGTGGACCTTCATTTTTTTTCTCCAGGATTGAGGTGGAAAAACCCTAGATCACCTTGAGGGATTCTTATTACCCAAGTTACTAAGAATATTACCAATGGCATACAGGGAGCTTAGCCAGTGAGCAGTAAGAAAAGGTGTTTCCTCTGTAGTTCACTCCAATCACCAGCTCCACCTCTGCCCCTCCAATCCCAGCTCAACCCCTGCCCAGGTCTGTAACCTCTGCCTGAAGCTGCAGGCCTGGGCAGAAGACCCCCAAGCCCTCCAATCGCTGGCTTCACAGAGCCCAGGCCTCTGCGATCACCAGCTCTGATCCTGCCCCCTGCCATCACCAGCTCTGCCCTTGCCCCACTGGCAACCTCTGGCCATGGCTGCAGGCCTGGGCAAGAGGACCCCAAAACCCTTGCATTGCTGGCTCCACCCCTATCCAGACCCCTGTGATCACAGGCTCTGCCCCTGCCCCTCCAATCACCGGTTCAGCCCCTGCCCAGGCCCTGAGATCACCGATTCCATCCCTTCCCCACTGCAGCCTCTGGCCAAGGCTGAAGGCCTGGCCAGGGGACCCCTAGACCCCTGCATTGCTGGCTCCACTGGTGCCCAGACCCCTGCGATTGCAGGTTCCTCCCCTGCCTCTCCGATCTCTGGCTCTGCGGAGCCCAGGCCCCTGCAATCTCCGGCCTTGCCCCTGCCCAGGGGAGGGGATTCTCAGGCCCTCTGATTGACTGTTTCGCCCCTCAGGCCCCCCGCCTCCCCTGCCACCTGCCTAGCTAACAGGCCTGACCACTTCAGTGGCAGAGCTGAGCCAGACTGGACACTGCCATCTTGCGGCTATAGGGGCGGCCATATTTGTGAGAGAGTGACACCTAATTTGCATATTACTCTTTTATTAGATAGGCTTTTATTTTCCTTTACAAAAACAAGAATGCCCCGGGACCTATGAAGCAACCTTGGAATGCAGTCCATTATTATTCAAGGACTACTCATTATTATGGAAACACTAATCTTGTTATCCAAACCTAGTCTGTATATTTTCCTTGTTGAATTTTTGCCATCTTTTAAAGAAAAACAGTCTTAAGTTTATTCTATAGCATCCATAAAGAGATGGGGGCTCAGTCCAAGAGGCCACTCAAAATCGGGCAGGGTACACCTTCTCTTAAGCTAGCCTTTTTCTCTTCATGGGTACAGAAATCCCAGATGTATCCCTAAATTGTGAGAAATGTCTCATCTATCCAAATTTCAAATGATGGACTGGGAAATAAAAACATGGCAAAAATGAGACTTTTAATAACACTCCAAGAGTGGGCATTCACTTTACAGGAACACCAAAAGACCTAGTAATTAATGGGCTAGGGCCTTTTTTAGTTACTTCCCTTTGTCTAGGGAATTTTCCTAGAACCTGTGTCATTGACCATGTATATTGTTTATATTCTTTCTCTCCATCCCCACATTCTTTTTGCTCTGGTGAAATTTAATAATGGTCTGGCCATCTACTGTTTCTTTAAAACTAAAGGCATGCTTAATAGACTAACAATAAATAAACTAAACCAAACAACAAAGACAGATAAAACAACAATCAACAGAAAAGCACCCATAGCACATAGACAAGACTTAATAAATCAGAGTTCTTTTCATGGATCTTTCAGGTATTTTTTATATTGCCTGGGACTTACAACCAGAATGCAGCCTAGAGCTCAGCCTGTTGTTCATAGATCTTATCATATTCTGCTCTCCATAGCATTGACTGGCGTCTAAAGTTATTTTTGCTAAAATCTGCCTGTCCCAAGGCATCATATGGTATTTTTCAGACAAAGCATTAAAGAGTCCTTTTGTAAGATGACTGATAGCCCCATTTTCTAGATGTTGAGCCTTCCCACACTAGAGGCGGAGGATCTGGGGCCTTAGATGTTCCAGACTTTTGATCCTCAATATGAAGTTGACATAATGCAGTTCAAACAAGAGCCCACATAGTTAAAGATGACAAGGGTACTCATTTTCCTTAAGACTGATTTAAGAGAGTATCTTTTGACACCTTAAGAAATTTAGGAATTTGACTACACTTTTTTGAACATTGTTTTAGAGATCCCTTTCCTGAGATCCTGAATGTCCCATGTTTTACACCTAGCTATTACTAAACTGTGCTCCTTACCTTACTTTTTGCTTTCTGCACGAGCTTCACTGAAGTGTCCTTTCACCTTGCAATTGTAGTTTCCCTGTCCTCAGGCCCCACGTTGGGCACCACATGTGCCGTGCCAGCATGGCCAAGGGTGAACCGAGGAGGAGCGGTGAAGGATTAAAGTAGACAGATGAGAGAATACAGCTGGGGCTCAGTGGATCTCCCATGCCTGGATGAGGACACAGAAAGACCCAGCCTGCAAGTCAAGGCTTTATTTTATAGTCAGAACACACAAAGTAAAAAACGGAAAGTGGTCAACATGTTTACAGTGTTCTTGTGCATTTCACCTTGTTTTGGCAGCACTTATTTCACCTCCCACAGCTCATTAGCTACCTAGGAAGGAACTAGGGAGGGCTATAAGGTCAAGTTTAATTATGCTGAGGTCTCTTCCCTCTAAGCTGGGACTTGTTTGTGGACCTGCCACAGGTCAATCTGAGGCTTTACCCTATAGCCACTCCCTACACACAGATTAAGAATTTTTCATGTGAGCCAATATGTGTTTCTAATAATAAATTTAATGTAATTAAAAGTAACTCAGTATGGACCTCGACTTTACAGTATGATATCAGATCAACCCTCTACGTTCACTAAAATATGCTATATTAGCTAATAACAAGTGTACAAATATATATAGATCACAGACACTCAATTTCCTTTCATTTATTTATTTGTATTATTACATCAAATCCTATAAAATATTAACCTTCAGTAAGAAAATATTTTTCTACCAAGCATTCTCTTTAGAGCTCCCTTAATCTCACTGTTTCTGAGGCTGTAGATGATGGGGTTCAGCATGGGGATCACCACCATATAGAACACGGATACCACTTTATTCTGATCAGTTGAGTAGCTGGACTTGGGCAACACATAAATGAATGTGACGGTCCCAAAGTACAAACTTACTGCTGTGAGGTGGGCGGTGCAAGTGGAGAAGGCCTTGTGGCGCCCCTCATTGGAGCTCATCTTCAGGATGGTGATGAAGATATATATGTAGGAAACAATTATGACAAACACTGTGAACAAAATGATGGAGCCAGCTGTAAATGAGGGGACAACTACAGGGATACTATTCTCAGAGCAGGAGAGTTCAACTAAAGGAGCAAAATCACAGAAAAAATGATTGACTCGATTTGGTCCACAGAAGAATAAAAAATGGTAGCAAATAATAAAGGAGCAAGCATTGAGAAAACTACCCACGTAAGCCACTATGAGGAACTGAACACAGACTTCTGTGGTCATTTTGGTTGAATAAAGCAGTGGTTTGTATATTGCCACAAAGCGATCATATGCCATGATAGCCAGAAGGAAACACTCGACTGCCCCAAAGACAGCAGTTGAACTAAGCTGGGTGCAACATCCATGATAGGAAATGGGATTTCTCTCCACCAGGAAATTTACAAGCATATTGGGTGTGACAGAAGTTGAAAAGCATATGTCAGCAAAAGCCAAGTGGCTCAGAAAAAAATACATAGGATGATGGAGCTGAGAAGAGATTCTAATAAGAATGATTGTGCTGAGGTTGCCAGATACAGTCACCAGGTAGATACACAGGATGATCATGAAGAGGATGACTTTAAGAATGGGGTCATCAGTTAAGCCCAGTAGAATGAAGCTTCTCACTGCTGTATAATTGCTATCCCTCAGGGAATCCATAAGATAATGTAGTTGTTATCAATGAACCTGAAATATTACAATAAAGAAGATATACATTTAATGATTTCATTTTCATTAATACATATGGGAAGTAATAAATATATTTAAGCATCGGTGCATATTTACATGCAATTATGAATCTCTCTGGTTTTTAACAGTTAGTTTAGCGGAAACCCCAGAAATGTTTCTTCAAACAGTGTCATATGTACATATCCATATATACATATCCATATACTGTACTCTAATATTTACTGTATGCTTACTAAATGTAAGTGTAGGGCTAAGAATCATATAAATATATACATGTATACAGTTTAGTTGATTATCCGTAAAATAATATTAATACTAATTGTTTTATAGAAGAGTAACCTGGGTCTGAAAGAGGTTATGTAGCAAGTCATGAATCTAGAACATAAAGCTCGGAAGTCTTAACTGCCCCATTCCTTTAGTATTATTTAACAAACCAATTTAAATAACAAATGCAGTTACATAATACTTAACAGGAAATCAGTGCATCTGGCAATGAGTGAGCAATAGGTTGTCCTTTAAGCCGTCTAGCCATTAGGAATAAAATTGGCACATACTTATTTACCTGTAACTTACAGATATCATAATAGCTGTAAGTTAAATTAAATCAGTGTTTTCAAAGGAGAAATAAAATTGTTCCTGATACTAATTCAGATAAGAATTTCAAATTAGGGTTATAAGTGAGATCATCTATTGTAAATATACTGGATATTTTTTAGTATTTACAATTCAGAATATTACTGTTTTATCAAATATGTTGAAATATTAATGTAATCACTATGGAAAAACATGATTGACATTCAGAAGATAATTGAAATATATAATATTAGTTCCTACTTTAACAATGCTTTCTATGAAGTTTTGTAAAATGAAATAATATTATTATCAACATAATATGTAGCTGAATAAAGTGTAGCCTGAGAGCTGGGAAGGTGTCACCCAGCTTGTGGCCGGGCCGACCCTCATCTCCAGATTTTCTGACTTTATATGCTGAGCTTTGTCTACGGTGTTATTGCCTTGAAGCTAAAGCATTTAGAGCCATGAACAAAGTCAATCTTTCTGCAAAGACATCTACAGTATCTTTACATTTATAAATCTTAGAGTGTATTTCACTTCAATAAATGTTGAGCCTAGCTCAATGAGAGTGAATTAATTAACATTACTGGAGAGTGCTGAGCTTAGATAGTGTTGAAAGACCATATGAGTTTCTCTCTTAGGGGTAGGTAAACAGGAATCCTCATAACTTAGATTATATCTGTTAACATATGAACTAAATAGCAGTTCAGCCAATTGCTTACTGGCTAATTGCTTAATTACATCTGCCGTTTCCCAACTATGACTTGTGAGTACACATATAATGTCAGGGAGTAAGTGTTCTCAAATAGTAAATGACAACAGCTTCGTTAACAGAAGTTGAAATCTTACCTTGGAACAAGAAGTCATTCATCTTTCAGTAACAGATTAGAGTTATTGTGGTTATATAGTCATCTTTTATTTTTGTTTCCTTTGGGGATAAATCTCTGGTGATTCTAGAGCTTCAGATGAGAATTCAAAAGCATTATGGAAGCATCATTATGTTCTCTAGTGGCTAATTGAGCAATACAATTCACACACCAATATACAACTAATCTTTCAAGCTTCTGTAAATTCTCAGGTGGTCAATTTATTGTTTTTCTTCTATGCCGGTATTCACACATAGTTATATAAACTATATTTAGTAATTATTAGAATATAATATAATAAATTGTCTAGATAAATATTGGTAACAAATTTACTTTTATATTTTAGATTAAGAAATATTTAGTATTAAACTTCACATATAAAAATATAACTTAGATTTATGCATTTATATGTATTTATTGCTGAGTATTTTGTATTGATATCTGTAAGATATGTCAGTACTTTAGAGAAATATAAGATGAAACTTGATATAAAATTGAATTTTAAGTAACGAAAATTTTTAAGACATACATTCATTATAATATCAGATATAAGAAATTGGAAGCTTTGAAAGTTGTATAGAGCATTAAAGAAAAGAGATTTGGATGACTTCTGGATAAAAAATAGTCTCTCACTGTCAATAACTTCAAATGCTGCCTCCTGAGATAGTGCCTTATGGTGTAGGTGAATGGTTGTTGAAAGCAGGTATCTTCAATCCTAAGATTCAGTTTTACCTAATTCTCTTGTTAATCCTAATTTTATTTCTTTAATTTTATAAACTTTTTTAAATTTTGTTTTATTGCTTAAAATATTACAAAGAGTAGTACATATGTCTCCTTTCCTCCCTCCGCCCCGACCTTCCTCTAGCCTCCCCTACTCACCCCCCCCCCGCCATGTTTTGTGTCCATTGGTTATGCTTATATCCATGCATCAAAGTCCTTTGTGATCTTTACCCTGCCCCCACCCTCCCTGGCCTTCCTGCGGTAGTTTGACAGTCTGTTTGATGCTGCTCTGCTTCTGTATCTATTTTTGTTCATCAGTTTATAATGGTCTTTATTATCCATAAATGAGTGAGGTCATGTGGTATTTTTCTTTCATTGGTTGGCTCATTTCACTCAGCATAATGCTCTCCAGTTCCATCCATGCTGTTGCAAATGCGAAGAACTCCTTCCCTTTTTACAGCAGCATAGTATTCCATTGTGTAGATGTACCACAGTTTTCTAATCCATTCATCTGCTGATGGGCACTTAGGCTGTTTCCAAATGTTAGCTATTGTAAATTGTGCTGCTATGAACATAAAGATGCATATATCCTTTCTGATTGGTGTTTCTGGTTTCTTGGGATATATTCCTAAAAGTGGGATCACGGGGTCAAATGGGAGTTCCATTTTTAACTTTTTGAGGAAACTCCAAACTGTCTTCCATAGTGGCTGCACCAGTCTGCATTCCCACCAGCAGTGCAGGAGGATTCTTTTTTCTCCGCATCCTCTCCAGCACTTGTCGTTTGTTGATTTGTTGATGATAGCCATTCTTACAGGTGTGAAATGGTACCTCATTGTTGTTTTGATTTGTGTCTCTCAGATGATTAGTGACTTTGAGTGCATTTTCATATGTCTGTTGGCTTTCTGAATGTCCTCTTTTGAAAAGTGTCTATTTAGGTCCTTTGACCATTTTTTTTTTATTAGACTGTTCATCTTCCTTTTGTAAGGTGTATGAGTCCCCTATAAATGTTGGAGATTAAACCTTTATCAGTGATAACATTAGAAAGATGGGTGAAAGGATGGTACAATATCCACAAATCAATAAACGTGATACATCACCTAAGCAAATTGAGAGATAAAAACCACTTAGTCATATCAATTGATGCAGGAAAAGCATTTGACAAAATCCAACACCCATTTTTTAAAATATATTTTATTGATATTTTACAGAGAGGGAGAGGGATAGAGAGTTAGAAACATCGATGAGAAAGAAACATCGATCAGCTGCCTCTTGCAAATTCCCTACTGGGTATGTGCCCACAACCAAGGTACAAGCCCTAGACTGGAATCGAACCTGGGACCCTTGAGTCCACAGGATGCTCTATCCACTGAGCCAAACTGGTTAGGGCCCAACACCCATTTTTGATAAAAACTCTCGGCAAGGTGGCAATAGAAGGATCATACCTCAATATAATAAAAGCCATCTATGACAAACCCACAGCCAACATCATACTCAATGGACAAAAACTAAAACCATTTCCCCGTAGAACAGGAACAAGACAGGGATGCCCACTCTCACCACTTCTGTTTGACATAGTACTGGAAGTATTAGCCATTGCAATTAGATAATAAGAAGAAATAAAAGGCATCCAAATTGGAAAAGAAGTAAAACTGTCCTTATTCGCAGATGACATAATATTGTACATAAAAAACCCTAAAGACTCCATTAAAAAATTATTAGACTTAATAAATGAATTCAGCAATGTAGCAGGATACAAAATTAACGCCAAGAAATCTATGGCATTTCTATACACCAATAGTGAACTTACAGAAAGAGAGAATAAAAAAATCAATCCCATTTACCATCACACCAAAAAAATTAAGATACCTAGGAATAAAGAGTTAAAGACCTCTACTCAGAAAACTATAGGACATTGAAAAAAGAGATAGAGGAAGACATAAACAGATTGAAGAACATACCATGTTCATGGATTGGTAGAATCAATATCATTAAAATGTCTATACTACCCAAAGCAATCTATAAAATCAATGCACTCCCCATTAAAATACCAACGGCATATTTCACAGACCTAGAATGAACTCTCCAAAAATTCATCTGGAACAGAAAAAGACCCCGAATAGCTGCAGCAATCCTGAGAAAGAAGAACAAAGTAGGTGAGATCTCAATACCAGATATCAAGCTGTATTACAAAGCCACTCTTCTCAAAACTGCCTGGTACTGGCACAAGAACAGACATATAGATCAGTGGAATAGAATAGAGAACTCAGAAATCAATTCAAACCAATATGCTCAATTAGTATTTGACAAAGGAGGTAAGAACATACAATGGAGTAAAGACGGTCTCTTCAGTAAATGATGTCGGGAAAATTGGACAGATACATGCAAAAAAATGAAACTAGACCACCAACTTACACCATACACAAAAATAAGCTCAAAATGGATAAAGGACTTAAATGTAAGACGGGAATCCATAAAAATACTAGAGGAATTTAAAGGCAACAAAATCTCAAACTTATGCCGAAGCAATTTCTTTACCGATACAGCTCCTAGGGCATTGGAAACTAAGAGAAAATAAACAAATGGGACTACATCAAAATAAAAAGCTTCTGCACAGCAAAAGAAACCATCAACAAAATAATAAGAAAGCCCACTGCATGGGAGAACATATTTGCTAATTTTATAAACTTTTTATTAAAGTACTAGAGGCCTGGTGCACGAAATTCATGCACGGGTATGGTCCTAAGGCCTGGCTGGTGATCAAGGCTGATCGGTGTCTTCCTTCCCCCAGCTGCTGGCCACTGGCCAGGGCCTTCCTTTGTTCTGTCCATCCCCCTGGTGGTCAGTGCAAGTCATAGTGAGCAGCCGAACTCCCAGTCAAACTCCTGAGGGTACAATTTGCATATTAGCTTTTTATGATATAGGATATATTGTTATATTCAGTTAATATTATACTTAGAACTTTCACAGGTAGGTTCAGGAGTGACATTAGCTTAAGTTTTATTTTCTTCATCTTAACTATCCTTGTCTGGTTTTATTATTGAGAGTTATAATAGTCTCAAAGAATGAGTTGAGAAGCTTTGTATCTTTTCTTCTCTTCTGGGAAAGTTTATACAACATAACAGTTCCTTGTTGGGATTCTTCTGTGAAAGAACTTTCCATGGTGCTTTCTTTTTTTTTTATTTTAAAAAAATTTATTAATTTTAGAGAGGAAGGGAGAAAGAAACATCAATGATGAGAGAGAATAACTGATTGGCACTGACTGAAATCAAATCTGCAACATCTCTTTGGTGCACAGGGCCACACTCCAAACAACTGAGTCACCCGGCTGGGCTCACTCCTCATTCTTAATGGCCAAACATGGGTGTGGGACCAAAATGTTTCATGTCTTCGACCCTCCTATCAGTCTCCATGTGGCTTATTCTTTACTTCCTTAGTTATAGGAGTTCTGTGTAGCTAGTCTTCAGGTGGTTCTTTGGGATTGTTCTATAATTAGTTGTAAGTTTGGTGTGGTTGTGAAAGGAGGCAAGCAGGGCATTGCCATGTTTACTGTAAAATACCCTGAACTTAAAAAAAACACCACTATCTCTCTCAGTTTCTGTGTATCAGGAACTCAGGACAGACTTAGCTGTATACACTTTGGCTCAGTGTCTGTGTTGTAGTCAGATAGATGCTGGAGCTGAATCAGGAGGAACATGGTACAATGAGGACCAACTGGGCATTTCTTTTTTTTCTTATAGTCCCAGGGCCTTTTCACCCAACTTAAGCCAGTTTGGACTCACAACATGTCAAGCTTAAGGTAGCCAGTTACCTACATAGTGGCTGAAGGCTTCTAGAGCAAATATTTTCGTGAGCAAGGAAAGCTACATTGCCTTTTATGACCTAGCCTTGGAAGTCACACATCATCACTTCCATCATCCTCTCCATCATAGGAGTGATTGTTAGCCTCCTGGCATGTATTATTTATTTATTGCTATGTAATAGCATTACTGCTGAACTTGTAACTTTGCTTTCTTTTTTGGGACACTTCTTGGTTTCTGCTTAGCTATGTTCCCAGTCTGTAAACTCTAAGACCCTTAAGTAAATATTTATTTATTATTTTTAGCCTAGCCTTCGGACATTTGTTAGCTCATTTGATATACATGATTTGTTTTTTAAAAAATAGAGTTTTTTCTGTAAATTGATAGAGGAATTTAATCCATTCATATAATCAGATCAGATCATATCCTGACATTTTCCTTATGTTTCCCATGCATTGTACTTTCTTGCTGATTTTTTCTCTTCTTTGTAAGATTAAAAAAAAAAAAATCCTAAAAGTTTCCAGAATAAAAAGAAAGATTACTTACAAAAGAATAAGAAGCAGAATATCAATGGATTTTTGCATCAATACAGGGTACTGTAAGACAACAGAACAGTCTCTGAATCTGAGAGGAAATTATTTTACACTAGAGGCTCGGTGCACAAATTTGTGCATGGGGAGTGGGAGGAAAAGAGATGGCAGGAGGTTGTCCGGCCTGGGTATAGGACCATGGGAGGTTGGCCAGCCATGGGAAGTTGGCTGAGGGAGCGCACTGACCACCAGGGGGCAGCTCCTGCATTGAGTGTCTTCCCCCTGGTAGTTAGTGTGCATCATAGCGACGGTCAACTGGTCGTTCAAGTTGTTCCAGTCATTCAGTCATAATGGTCACTTAGACTTTTATATATATAGATAGTTGGTCTACAATATTATATTAGTTTCAGTTGTACAGCAGTTATTCAACATTTATTTACCTTATGATGTTATCAGAATGATAATTCCAGTAATCATTTGTCACCATACAAAGTATGATATTATTGATTATATTCCCTGTGCTTTACATTACATTCACGTGTCTTATTTTTATAACTGGAAGTTTGTACCTCTCAGTCCCCTTCACCTTTTATGTCCATCCTTCTCCTACCCCAGCAACCACCAATCTGTCCTCTGTTTCTATGAGTCTGTTTCTGTTTGGGTTTCTTTTTAGATTCCACATATAAATGAAATCATATGGCATTTGTCTTTCACTCATTTCACTTACCACAATACCCTTTAGATCTATCCATGTTGTTTCAAATGGCAAGCGTTTATTCTTTTTATGGCTGAGTAATATTCCATTGTATGTATTAACCACATCTTCTTTATCCACTCATCTATCAATAGCACCTAGCTTACTTCCATATCTTGGTTATTGCAAATAATTCTGCAATGAACATAGGGGTGCATATATCTTTTTAATTATTGTTTTCATTTCTTTCAGATAAATACCCAGAAGTGGAGTTGCCAAGTCATATGGTAGTTTTATTTTTAATTTATTTAGGAATCTCCATACTGTTTTTCATAGTGGCTGAACCAATTTCCAATCCCACCAGCAATACACATCCTTGCCAACAATTGTTATTAGTTGATTATTGATAGTAGCCATTCTGAAAGTGATATCTCATTGTGGTTTGCATTTCCTTGATGATTAGTGATGTTGAGCATCTTTTTATATGTCTGTAGACAATCTTTATGTCTTCTTTGTAGAAATCTATTCAGGTTCTCTGCCCATTTTTTATTGTATTGTTTTTTTTTTAATTGAGTTGTATTAATTGTTATATTTTCGGATGCTAACCCCTTATGGATATGTCATTTGCAAATAACTTCTCCTTTTCAGTATGTTATCTATTTTCATATTGTTGGTTTTAGATTCTCCTATTTCAATCCACTTTAAAGGAGCTGGGATTAACCACCAACAAAATAATCAAAACCAACATTCATTTGGAGCTAATTTTTTGCCAAAAACCATACTCAACATTTTGTACATATTTAATCCTCAGTACAATTTTATGTTGTTGGTACTTTTATTATCTTCATTTTCAAATGGAAGACATGATACTGAAGAGTTCTTACCTGTGCTGGGTGATTCTGACTCATATTGTCAGTATCCCACATTCACTACTAACCCTAAAATCTCCATTTTGACACTCCTTCTCTGAAACCTAAAGCCTTCTGGGAAGCTACAAGCAGCCTGCTTAGTTCACAATCAAGTACTGGTTAATAATGCAAATTTTGTAATCAAGGAAAACATGATAATTTCAAAAGAAACATCAAAAGTGCTTTATTCAAAGTAATGTCCATTGCTAGCTACACATTTCCCCCATCTTTCAGCTAATTATGGATACCATCCCAATAGAACTTTTCAGAATGGAAAAAAAGAAGAACAATATGATTTTACTCATATGTGGGATATAAAACAAAAAGCAACAAATGAACAAACAAAAAACTAATCGACGCAGATAACAGTATGGTGGTTACCAAAGGGGAAGGGAGATGAGGGGAGGTAGAAGAGAGTAAAAAGGACCAGAATATATGGTGACAGAAGGAGACTTGACTTTGGGTGATGAACATACCATGCAATATATAGATGATGTATTATAGTACATTTATATCTTTTTATTAACCAATATCACAACAATAAATTTAATAGTTTTTTAAAAGAAGTATACATTTGACAAGATTGAAACAACCTTTAAAAAAAAGTAACCCTCCTATTCTTTTTCATCAAACTATATTGATCATTATATCCCACATATGAGTGAGATCATGTGATGCTTATCTTTCTCCAGCTGGCTTATTTTGCTTAGCATAATGCTCTCCAGTTCCATCCATGTTGTTGCAAATGGTAAAAGATCGATCTAGAGACCAATGGTAGGGAAGGGGTGATTAGAGAGCAACCAAAGGACTTGTATGCATGTATATTAGCATAACCAATGGACACAGACACTGGGGCAGTGGGGGCTTGCCCAGGGTGGGAATGGCTGGGGGATTGGGGAGGTCAATAGGGGGAAAAGGAGACATGTGTAAAATATTAGACAATTAAATAAATAAATAAATAAATAATTTTTTTAAAAAAAGTAACCTTCCTTCTTCATCTAGAAAGGAGCCACGTCATACGAATTAGCATCCCATAGAGTTTCTTTTGGGGACTTCTTAATGTATTTTGTCGAATAGATTCCTGAAAAGAAAGAACTAGTAGCTAAATAGAGCTTTCAGGTATCTTCTGAGTTGGCTTGAAGAAGCTCACTGATGGAGGTACTGTAGGAGGAATCCTGCTGGTCACACCCAGGTCACAGGGCACCAGAAGCTTTACAACTACCAGAATCACTGATTTCAATCCTTACACTATCTGTACAGCATGGATGCCATCTCTTTCAGGTGATGAGATCTTGAGTGACAACACGATTCTTTCAAGGAGTTCCAGATGCTGCATTCAAAGAGCATAAAACTTATTTGAAAATATTTATACTTGTAGATGCCACAAATGGTGGATGAAGTAAAGATAAAAGCAATTACTTTTTTTCTGGATGCTCTGGTCTTAGTGAATTCACATTTATTCTTTACTTTGAAAATTTTCTTGAGAATAACAATGAAATTTATGAGTCTAGAATACTATGAATATGCAATGAAACTTATACATTATCCATTCACCTGCAAATGATTCATTCATCTTCATTATACAGTGTGTATTATTTAAATCAGACTACTTTAGGACCACCAATATGTTCTATCAATTTTCTCATGGCCTCTTTAACCTCCTTGTTCCTCAGACTGTAGATAAGGGGGTTCAACATCAGGGTCACCACTGTGAAGAACACAGATACCATTTTGTTTTTTTTCAATTGAGTAGCTGGACTTGGGCATCACATAAATGAATGCAATGGTCCCATAGAAAAGAGTGACTGCTGTAAGATGGGAGGTGCAGGTGGAGAAGGCTTGGTGGCGCCCCTTGGTGGAGTGGATCTTCAGGATTGAGAAAAGGATATAGACATAAGACAGAACAATGATAAACACAGTGACCACAATGATGGAGCTGGAAGAGATGGCTGGAATTATTTCAGAAGTAAAATCATGAGAACAGGAATGCTTCAAAAGTGATGAATAGTCACAGAAAAAGTGATTGGTTTTATTTGGTCCACAGAAGGATAGACTTAATAAACAGCCAGTAAATGTCCAAGCATTCACATATCCACTTAGGTCACACATCCCCACTAAGAGAATACAGATCCTGAGGGATATGTGGGTAGAGTAGAGCAGTGGAGAGCAGATGGCCACATAGCAGTCATAGGCCGTGACAGCCAGCAGAAAGCACTCAGCTATCCCAAATGTGACTGTAGAACAGAGTTGGGCTACACAACCAGCAACACAGATAGAGGTTTCTTCCCTGAGGAGGCCCATGAGCATAACAGGTGTGACTAATGAGGAGTAACCAATGTCTACGGAGGCCAAATGGCAGAGGAAAAGATACATTGGGGCATGAAGCTGAGGGCTGCTTCTGATTATCATGATTATGCTGACATTAACCATTAAGGTGACAACTAGATTCCTAGAAACACAATAAATGACACAAGTTGTAGTATCCTCTGTTAACCCCAAAATAATGAACTCTGTCACAGTTTTATAGTTTTCAGTCCCCATCTATGCTGGAAATGGTGCCCACTGAAAGCAAAATAAGTGGATATTAGAACAGAAGAAAATATAATTACACACTTATTTTATAGTGGTTATATAATAAAAATTACAAAAACATAAATACACTAGTGTAAATTTGGTACAAAGCACTTTCATATTCAATATCTCATATTAAACTTGATAGTGTGTTTATTTATTGATACAGACCAGGAATAAAATGAATTGTTTTAACTTAGCAAACTTAAACAGACATGGAACTTTATTAACTAACTATGGACCTAAAACAAAATAAAAGCTTACAATTTTAAAGAAAATAGATGTGAATGACACAAATTCAGTCATTCATGAATGTCGTTATGGCATGGAAGCATATATATATATATATATAGCGGGTAGGATTCTTGTGTCAAATAAGATAATGTAGTTGATAACAGCAAACCCAGCTCACAGAGATAAGTGAATGCTCAACAAATGATTTAGAATAACAAAACTTTAACTTCTAATGCAAAAATTTTTTAAAGCATTTCTGTATGAATATAAAAAGAAAATCATTACCTGCAGGTATTGGTACCTCAACAATAAGGACAATTGCCAAAGAATTGTCATTATAGAGCAAGGCTATATTTATGAGATTTGAGGTCTTTGGGGACACAGCCCCTTGAGTACATTTACTTGTTTGTGAACATTCATTTGAAAACCCATCAAGGTAGAGAAGAAAGAGCAGCTAAGCATTCATTTGAGTGTACAAGAAAACTTTCGATGGATTGCTAAATCTTTCTAACTATTTTGGGACTCACAAGAATAAACATAATGCACCAATTAGAAATTCCTAAGGGGAAAAAATAAATGCCTATGTTTTTTATACATTTCTAAATGATGCCACCTGTATTTTTAACTAAATGTTTTACTTTGAGATAATTATAGATTCATGTACTGTTGTAAGAAATACTACAAAAATTCCACATACCCTTTACTGAATTTCTTCAAATGCTAGCATCTTGCAAAACTATAATACAATTTCAAGAATTTTTTTATTGTGTTATATCTCTCTCTGTCTCCAGTAATTTTTTTGCACTGAAGACTACACTGTTTGACATTAATACAGCTACTTTTGCTATCTTTTAATTAATGTTTATATGCTATATCTTATTTTATCTTTTAACTTTCAACAAACTTATATCATTATATTAAGTTCTGTAATAATTCAGATGAGTATTTCTATTTTTGTTTTTATTTTCAAGTTACATACAAAATGTGTCTTAAGCTTGTACATTTACAAATTAAGTAGTTGGTGGAGGAGTATGCAAACAAATAATAATAGTACAATGACAAGTACAAAAACAATATAAAACATGGGCAACAAAGGAATTTAAAATTTCAAAGTGGGCATGAGTAAATATGAAACAAAAATATCCTCAGTCAACTACATTTGCTTGTGAATAAGCTAAAATGTTCAGAACAATTATAATAAAGGATAGCATGTAATAATAGCTGTGAAACATGGATTAGTTAATGAATTCTATAGTTCTAGGTATGAGTTGGTCATTAGAGTACATTTTTCACATAAACTTTTATTAAGAGCAGGAAAGAAAAGGTCATGAGTGTTCAGTCTACGAGCTCTTTAGATGTCTATGTGAGAGAAGGATACACCTGCAGTCAACATCTTAATATATTATTGCTTAATATATTCATCTTTCTTTTATCTTATGACTAGGGGCCCATTGCACAAAAATTTGTGCACTTGGGGGGGTCCCTCAGCCCGGCCTATGCCCTCTCACGGTCTGGGACCCCTCGGGGGATGTCCACCTGCTGGCATGCCTGGCCAGCCTGGGTGAGGGGCTGATGGCTGTTTGCACTCTGGCCAAGACGCTCAGTGGGGACCCTTACCCCATGGGGGTGTGGCCAGCCTGGGTGAGGGGCTGAGGGCCATTTTCAGGCTGCCCACAGTCCCTTCAGGGTTTGGGTCCCTACTGGGGTGCCTGGGCAGCCTGAGTGAGGAGCTGAGGGCTATTTTCAGGCTTCACACAGCTCCCATTGACCCAACGTCCCAGCAAGGCTGCCTGGAATCAGGTTCCTGGGGTTTATTTCTCTTCTATAATTGAAACTTTGTTGCTTTGAGCAGAGGTCTAGGCAGGCAACGAAGCCTCCTGTTTGCTTCAGCGCCGTGGCTTCTATAATTGAAACATTGTTGCCTTGAGCAGAGGCCCAGCCAGACTAGGCTGGCAGTTTCCTTCATTGCAAACGGAAGTCTCCTGTTTGCTTCAGCTCCGTGGCTGCTGGCCACCATCTTGGCTGAGTTAATTTGCATACAGCTGCTCTGATTGGCTGCTGGGCGTGGCTTGGTTGGTGGGCATGGCTTAGGTATCTCGGAGTGATGGTTAATTTACATATTACTCTTTTATTAGATTAGCTGTTTTAACTTTAGTATGAGAAGTCAGCTGTGTCCCATATTTTAATATCAAACTTACATTTCCCTCTATACCAGTGGTTCTCAACCTTCTGGCCCTTTAAATACAATTCCTCATGTTGTGACCCAACCATAAAATTATTTTCATTGCTACTTCATAACTGTAATGTTGCTACTGTTACGAATCATAATGTAAATATCTGATATGCAGGATGGCTTTAGGCGACTGTTGTGAAAGGGTGGTTCGACCGCCAAAGGGGTTGAGACCCGCAGGTTGAGAACTGCTGCTCTAGTCTCTTTCCCTAGTGGCCATGAGGAAAGACCTGATTCATAGAAAAACTGACCTGGATACTTCAGGTGGTACTGATCGTCCCAGTTTCAATCTTCAGAGGATGTGGAAGGGAGAGTGAAAGTAAGGAGGCCTATGAGACCATTAGAACATTTAGTTGCTCACCTGGTTTTGAATATGATTTTATTCTTTAAATTCATCCAGTTGGAAATATGTAACCGTAAGGAAAATGCTAACAGGAGATATGAAGACTGCTTTCCTCTTACACTATCAGTTGTGATAAATATGCTAGCCATGGCCATCTTTTCTTTGCAAGCAAAAATATCTCATAAATGTGTTACAGGTTAGTGAAAAGCTAGGAAAATTATTAAGCAAGAGGAGTAGGGAAACAGACAAGAAAATTAAACACAGCCAAACAGTTTGGGGAGCTTGCAGCTAGCTTGTAAATAACAAAGCCATTGTTTTCCCCAACCAAGGATACTTGAGAGCAAGTAGCTAAATGTCCTTCCTCACTAAAGAATGTAGGAGAGGAGGGGGGATCTTAATGTCCCTCCTCTCTCTGACCAGAGAATACATAGCATAAATCAACCTGGGACTGCTGCGGCTGTGGGGAGAAGAGGGAATGCTGAAAGCCTATCTCACTGAACAAAGAAGTCAACCATTTTTAAGAAAGGAAAAAAGGGGGGCAATTTTATTTCACTGCTTAATTAGTGAAGCTAGTAGTGTCGGGGCTTGTCAAGGTAAAATCCCCAAGTGCTTCTCATCAATTCTGGGAAAGCTGTAACTAAGTAAAAGGGGGGGTCGCTGAGAGGTCATTTGTACCAAGATATTCAGCCGAGGAATTTTTTTAAAAAACAATCGACAAAAGAGTGTATAACCCTTGAACTCCCACTGCACTGGCTCTTTAGATTAGCTAAGAGCCAATCCATGCTTCTTGCCTGATGCATATATTTGCTTACCTTGCTTTTTTAATAAATATGCATGCTTTACTTTCTTAATAAATTCACTTACAGTTTTCTAGAGTTCCTCATTTGAATTCATTCATAGGAGAACACAACTGAGGAGGGGACAGCCCTATCCCTCCGACTCGGGGGCTTTTCAATAACGCCTCTCTGGCGTCTGTAGCAGGTGTACCCTAATCATGCAATCTTTGCATAACCTCACCTAATTCCCTATAACACATTAACTGGGCCCCCACCCCAGCCACCACTTCAAGGCAACTCACTGCAGATGCCCTGCCAAGGGCAGGACAAATGTCTCCAAGCATGGAAGGGCTTGGGAATCATCCTGAGAACATGCGCCCAAGCACCATAACCTGAGTCACCCTTAGTTACCCCAGGGTCACTCAGGGATTTTAATTCCCAAGGGCGGTTTGAATCAAATGTAAAATCTCTCACAGAAATTCAATATAAACTATTCCCTTGGCACCCAGGAAGCTCTGGAATAACAAGAGATAACAGACTCATTACACTTTAGCTTTATAAATACGTACAGGTTTGTCGGTGTGGAACACAGAAACCAAGCCTTCTAGCAGGACATGAGGAAGCCGACGGGAAATACTCCAAGTGGATGCTGCCTGGGCATCAGGGATCCTGGCCATCGGACAGGTACTGGGTAAGTTGTGTTCACTTCGAAAGCTATCGTAGTAAAAAACTGCAGGGCAGCCAAGATAGGAGGTTCAGTTCTGGACGAGGACAGGGCTGAAAGACATTGCTTCTCAGAGAAGCAAATGGGGAAGGATTGGTTGAGTCTCACTTGAAAAGCTGGGTTGTTTTGTCATTGTATTAGTCTGAGGAAAGGATAGCAGGAACCTAAACTCACGAAGCCAATGCACAGTGTTGTATGAGTGAAACTTTCCTTGGAACAGATACTTAGCTTTCAAATGATTCTGAGTTGTTCATTACCCCTCCCTTCCCAGGGGCTAAGAATATTTCCTAGGTTATTCAACAGAGTTGTTTGAATTGTTCTAGCAATGAATAGTAAAACACAAAACAACATTCTGAATCTCAAAGGTTGATTATATTAGTTAAACAATTAAGGTTAAAAGTGCTTAAAATAACTGAGAAAAAGCATTATTGAACTCACTCTAATATGCCTGAACTTTTCTCATAGGAGTTCAAATTAGAAAAAAAAAAAAAAGAGGAAAATCAACAAATTAGTACTGAGGAGTCGTAAATGGGGGAGGCAGTACAGTTTCAGCTGAGGGCTCTGGAATCGGCATCCCCGTTTTCAGATCCTGGTTCATTTGCTTTATCTACTTTGTGAATTTGGAAAAACTGACTATTTCTATGTCTCCATTTCCTCGTTAAGAAAATGAGGAAGCCCTAGCTGGTTTGGCTCAGTGGAGAGAGTGTCGGCCTGTGGACTGGAGGGTCCCGGGTTCGATTCCGGCCAAGGGCCCATGTTTGGGTTGTGGGCTCTATCCCCAGTAAGGGACCTAGAGGAGGCAGCCGATCAATGATTCTCTCTCATCATCGATGTTTCTATCCCTCTCTCCCTCTCCCTTTCTCTCTGAAATAAAGTATATTTTTTTAAAAGAAGGAAAATGGTAGCTATATATTAAATAAAATAATGAATGTAAAATAGAATATTGGCAAAGTGTTCAAATCACTAATTATCACTAAGTGTGAGAATAATTAAATCACAAGACTCATTTTTTTAAAGGTCCATTTGTTTTCTCTTAAGTAGAAAATTGCAAGTCAAAAATTTATTATTAGAGATTTATTATTTTATTTTTCCTAGAATTTGTCATCAGGTCTAGTTATAGTCTAAGAACTAATAGACCAAACACTGATGTTATGAAAAAGTTTCATTCTTAATTTCCCTTGAAGGAAGGGCAAAAAAACATCTCCTTTGGATAAATGATGCATAAACATTTAGCTAATAGAAAGTTTTTAAAATCTAGGAACTTGAAAGCATTAACTGTGTCTTAGAAACTTTAGAGGCAAATGGGCCATCATATCATTATAGCTAACAGAGTAAAAATTTGATTGTGCAAAAGCTGTTGAGTAAGGCTAGATTGCCCACTGGCTTCTTGGGTTCTTTCAGTTACTAAACCATTTCAGTTACTACACCAGACCAGTCATAGTTATATAGGCACACCCCGACTTATGATGATTCCACTTATAATCTTTTGATTTTACAGTGGTGGGAGAGCAATATGCATTCAATAGAAACCACACTTTGAACTTGATCTGGTGACCTGTGGCGCGATATTCTCTTGTGATGCTGGGCAGTGACAGGGAGTTGCAGCTCCCAGTCAGTCATGTGATCACAGGGCGAACCACTGGCACTCTACAGTGTACTGTGTTGCCAACCGTGTTTTTTTTGAATATTGTGTTTTGTGTTTTGCATCGCATTATGTCTACAAAATGCCCATCTGTGTCTCCTGCTTCTGGTAAGAAGAGGAAGGCAATTACTAAGTGTTTGCGCACATTTAAGGTAGGCTAGGCTAAGCTGTGATGTTTGGTCAGTTAGGTGTATTAAATGACATTTTGAATTTACAATGTGTTTAGCAGGATGTAACCTCATTGTAAGTCAAGAAGTATTTGGGAAAAAATTTAAAAAAGAAGTATGTGGAGTGGGAAGACCTGACCATTTCTAGAAATGAATTCAGAGTCCAGAACAACGAACGTTTTAGTGAATAAGATTGTTTCCGTGCCTGAAGATCTCAGAGTTTGGTCTTGTTCTGAGCTACTTTTGAGAGAGATAAGACTACAACAAAACAGGTCTCATGTGTCATAAATGGAGTGTTGTAAATGCCCATATTTAAAGGCTGCTTACCATTTCCTGATATGAGCTAATCTGAACATCTTAGGGCACCTAAGACTGCTGCTCCTATTCCCAGCCCTTGAAGATAACTTTTCCCAAATATATGTCCTTTAAACCTTGCTGTTACTTATTTTTCTCTCCCTGAATGATCTCATTAATTTCCACAGCGTTTAGTCTTCTGCCTATGGATGACTCCCAATTGACCATATGGTAGACATCTGTTAGGTCTGATCAAGTAATTGAATTGATACCCCCTCCCCCTGGGAACTGACCTTTAGGCCACTTCACAATGGACATTCCACTTGCTTAGACCACATTCCACTTGCTAAGACCATTATCTCTCCCCTCTGGACATTCCCAGAATCCAGACCTGCACAGAGAATTCTCCACCCAGAAAGAGCCCGCCTAGAGTCCTTTAAAAACCCCTACCTCCCTGTCTTTGGGTGCTGGCGCCATTTTGGAGCTCAGCCCATCGGGGTTTCCAGATGACCTAATAAATTCATAATTCTTTACCCCTTTTGGCTTTGTGCGTTCCTCCTTTAGCAGCCCTAACAACATCCACTATCCTTCAAACCAAATTCAAGACCCTCCCCCCCTGCTCCACTCCTAACTCAGACTTTCTCTTTCTACTGCACCACACCCCATGAGACAAGTGCACACCCAGAATCCATTCTATTCCCTCCTTTTGAATCATCACCCAGATAATAGGACCCTAAAAATCTTTGTCCAAGTGGCCCCTTGCTTACTCCCAGAGTCTACAAGAGTCTCTTTTTCAGATCACTTTTGCAAGGGAGAACTACGCTGCAGGTGTTCACACACCTAGGCCTCAAGGGTAGCCAAGGGATAGCTGTTTGCAGGGCTGAACAGAATGTGCACATGCAGGCTGCCATTGCCACACATTGCAGCTACGGGTGGGCTGGAGACAGACTCCCTTCACCTCATTCCAGCATGAACTCCAAGAATCCCAAGTACTCTTTTCTCCAAATTATTATAAAGGTAGACTTGTTAAGGAGGGAGGATAGAACATATTTTATTGGCTTGTTTTCTTTATTTTTAACTTTTGCATGTTAAGCACATGATATGCAGGTCTCTGTTTGTTAATCTTGCCCAATGTCAAAGGCAGGCTTGCTCCTAAGGAGCCTGTTCCTAACCACAACAAATACTTACAGTTCTTTAATGCCTTGTCTTTCTAAAATGTCAGTTACATTGAAAAACAATGTTCAATGCATAGGTCAGACAAATGGCTGATTTTCTTAGCAAAGAGCCCCTTGTAAATAAAGTGCTTAAAAGACCAATAACATAATAAAAAATTAGCAAAGGAACTGAACGGACCAACCATAGTAAAAGAAATACATATGCAAATAATTGTTTGACAAAATGCTAACCCCCTATCATAAATTTTTTAAAATATACAAATCAAGAGGACATGAGTTACCAATATTTACCATCACAGCGGCAAAGGTTTAAAATACGATAAAACTGAGTCACAATATTATTGTGACAAATCAGTATTCTTGTACAATAATATTGGGAGAATAATTTTGTGCAACTTATTTAAAGACCAATTTGTCTATCTGCATCAAAAGAGAAAATGAATGAGCTCAGATTTCCCTGAGTCTGTCGTAGCAGAATGAAGCCCATTGGCTGACGACAGCCTTTAATCACTGGGAGAGTGAAGCACAGTTTTTGTCATCTGGTACTGGAGCAAAGAGGTAAGAAGCTTTTGTTAAGTATCTGCTCGTTTTGAAGCTGTATTTTTTTCTTTTTCCAAGAAGAGGGAGACCAAAATGGCCAGAGGCAATTGTACCACAGTGACAGAATTTATCCTCATGGGATTCACAGACCGTCCTGAGCTTCAACTTCCGCTCTTTGTGGTGTTTCTCTTCATTTATCTCATCACCCTGGTGGGAAACTTTGGCATGATCCTGCTCATCAAGATGGATTCCAGGCTCCACACCCCCATGTACTATTTCCTCAGCCATCTGGCATTCATTGATCTTTGTTACTCATCTTCCATTGGACCCAAGATGCTGCAAAATTTACTGGTGAAGAAAAAAACCATCTCCTTTTTGGGCTGTTTTGCCCAGCTGTACTTCTCCAGTGCTTTTGCCACTACCGAATGCTTCATCTTGGCCACAATGGCCTATGACCGCTACATGGCTATCTGCAATCCCCTGATTTACACAGCGATTATGACTCAGCGGGTCTGCAAGGAGTTGGTGATAGGGGTCTATACCTATGGCTTCCTGAACTCTGTCATACAGACAGTTCTGACTTTCCAGTTGTCTTTCTGTGACTCCAACATCATCCATCATTTCTACTGTGCTGACCCGCCTCTCCTTGCCCTCTCCCGCTCGGATACCCACAACAAAGAAAAGCAGCTCTTGATCTTCTCGGCAGTGAACCTCACTGGGTCCCTCCTGACTGTCCTCATCTCCTATCTTTGCATCCTCTCTTCCATCATAAAAATCCAATCTTCCAATGGCAAATGCAAAGCATTTTCTACCTGTGCCTCGCACCTCACAGTGGTCATCATCTTCTATGGAACGTTGTTTTTCATGTACCTGCAGCAGCCTAAAGCAAGGAATTCATGGGAGTACAACAAAGTGGTCTCTGTGTTTTACAGTCTTGTAATTCCCATGCTCAACCCCCTAATCTATAGCCTGAGGAACACGGAAGTAAAGGACACCCTGACAAAGATGATAGGCAAAGAGTCACAGTGAGTGAGTTAGCAGAATGTAGCATTGGGAAAGTATGACAAACTGATGTGGTATGACCAGTCTGATTGAAAATTAGCAGACCAGTTGCTATCCAATCAGAAAGCAAACAGTCAATCCAATTTGTATTTTTTAATGAGTAGAAGTACCAGGTCACTTGCTTGACATAGCAATATTTAATCCAGTCAATTATCATGGACTAATCAGGATTTTCAAGCTAGACTCTTAATAACTGTGTCCTTCATATGTTGAAAATGAAGTGACTCACTACCCGTTAGGTAATAAGATGAGCTCTAAGTTTAAAAAGATTTGGAAAAGCAACTTTCTAGGTAAAAGTATAAATTAATGACGCTGGGTACAAAACCCACACATGAATACCTATGTTGTTAGAAACCTTTTCCAGCTTAAAACAGACAATATAGTAGCAAATCATTTCTTAGTCTTAAAAAATGTATTTCTGTATAATATATTTCTATAGATGCTGGTTCAGCTTCATAAAAAGTTTATTATTAAATGTAGTTGAAATGCTACCTGCTTAAAATGGACAATAGAAAAAATAGTATTACAGCAATAAAAAGGGAGGAAAGAATTTTAAAACTATGAATCAGTTAAAGTTGGGGGTTCTTTTATTGTTTATTTAGAAAAGAAAGTTTAATTAGATGAGATAAAGAGGATTTAGGGCACTTGCAGAGATGCTGAAAGTAGTCCAACAGCCAGGGGTTAGTGTTTCTAGTCTGAAGGTGCAGCTGCGGTGATTTTTAGGGGGACGGGTGAGAGAGGAAGGGCATCGTACATGAACTTAGAAGGGAAAGAGCTGAGAGCTTCCTTGGAAACCAGGCAGAGTGTGCATGCCTCTGAGAAATGAAGTGACTGCCTTAATTTGGATGACTTAAAGAAACACTTCCATTTTATAACACTTTCCATGTACTTTATTTCTCTTTTTTCAGCTCTGACATGACAACTTTCTTGGAGATATATCTATATAAATGTCCTTGCTGTTAGTGGAGATAGGTGAGAGAAAAATTTCTTAATTTTTTATTCAGGCAAGAATATAAGCACTCTGTGGTTTTTCTAAGTCTCAATTCTAATACTTCTTTTAAAAATAGTTCTTAAGATACACACATTGCCATAAACCATTAGATTTTTCCCTTAAACTGTTTTTAAATGTGATTACTATTTTCACTAATTTTTTAATGGCTAACAACATATATCACTAGTCAACTACTATTAAGTTCAATATTAATCAAGAAATTAAAGGGTTCCTTTTCCCCCAGATTAGAACTTCAAATAATTGATGGGATCTTTGTTTTACTGCTGCTTGTGATCCAGTAAGTTAGAAAAGTTTTAAAAGTTAAATATTTACAACCTCTCTTATTTAGCGCAGAAGCCTTTCTGGAGAATTCAGTTATAAAAATGATATTCCTAAACTCTTAGGGATGGGGTGTGGGCTTGGTTAAAGCAAAAAACAATACGGAGTGAGGAAGGGTATGAAGCAAGCCCAGGAGGTAGGCGAGCTTGCATAGGTAAGAGCAACAACGGAGCAAGCAAAGTGGGGAGGATAATGCTGACGGACAATCATGTGAGACAGATGATTCGATCCCGAGCTCTGAGACTCAGCAGGCTACTACTCTGCACCCCAGGACCTACCACAGCTCCTGGCACAGAACAGACATGTCCTAACTGCTTGCTGAACCGCAGTGAACTCTCCTGTTTTCATTCCTCATTCCAGCGGGTAGGTGGGCATGGTGCCCAGTAATGGCCCTGTGGTTGGGAAATATCAGAGAGAAGAAAGTAACTAGGGTTATGACAGGAAGACTGTTTTCAGTAGTTTCCCCTCCCACCCCCAAACGAGACTAAGATAGTTAAGGCAGGAAGACATATGAGGGCAACAACACAACCTGGCCAGTGAAAGAGATGCATCTGGGAAGCTGGTATGTGATTGGGAAGATGGTAGTAGCTAGAGTTGTCGATGGACCATGACAGGCAAGGAACTGTTCGTTACTCTATTGAGATAAAGAAAGTGAGCAGGGCCCTGACCGGTTTGGCTCAGTGAATAGAGCGTCAGCCTGTGGACTCAAGGGTCCCAGGTTCGATTCCGGTCAAGGCATGTACCTTGGTTGCGGGCACATCCCTGGTAGGAGGTGTGCAGGAGGCAGCTGATCAATGTTTCTAGCTCTCTATCGCTCTCCCTTCCTCTCTGTAAAAAATCAATAAAATATATTTTCTTTAAAAAAGCGAGCAGGCACCAGCCCTTAGATGAGAAATTGTTTTCAATAAAAAGACACAGCATTACTTAAAAATTTTTCAAACTATTTTCATGTCAGTTTAGCTTAGAAAGAAAAAAAATCACATATTTTAATGCATACCTCTCACAAATGAATTATGGTCTAAGAAGAGTACATTTCATCATTTCTCTTTTTAGAGAAAACTGAATAAAAGAATGTCAAGAATAAAAGAATTTCCCAAAATGCCCACCCAGTGGTTGAATGTATGTACTTTGTTTTATGTGCTTCCTTGATTTCCTATAAAGCAAAGTAGAAAATTAAGAATATTATATTTATAGATTATGATGGATATAAGTCCTTGTTATCCTAAATTTTCCCAAAGACCTAAAAAAGCAAAGAAAGGTATGAGGAAGGGTCTGAATCAGCTAAATTTGGGGCTAATATTTCCTATTGCTTTTCCCATTGAGACTCCTTAGTCTTATAAATATATCTCCTAGGTTTGTGTCTTTAATAAGTAAGAAAATTCCTCAATCAATTGCTTACATTGTTAAAAATGTATGGCACATTATATGCAAGTGTAGTATTAAAATGACAATATTTAAGCCGGAAGAGAAACCAACATGATTATTCATCTTTCTTCATGTGCAAAGTAAGACTGTTCCTGTCAATACTCATAACAATTATACTAGTTTTTTAAGCCCAAGATAAATATATTGTGAATAAGTAAAATGTCTCTGAAATAAGAAAAATTTTACCTTTATCAGATTTTAAAACCCTAACATTTCATTGAAAGTGAAAATAAAACTGCTCTACATTTAAAGAAAATGTAAAAGATAATCCTAAAAATGAATGCTATTTGCCAACATTCACCATATAGATTCCATTAAAATAACCTAATAAACATGAAATGTGCATATCCTATATAATAAAAGGCTAATATGCAAATTGTCTTCTCGACCAGTAGTTTAACCGGGAGTTCATCCAGGGGATATTGCCAGCCCTCCAACTACATGCACACCCTACCCCTGAAAGGCCCCTCCCCTGAACAGCTTCACTCACCCTGAACGGGGGCGGGGTCAGCTGGACCACACCCATGCATGAATTCGTGCACCGGGCCTCTAGTGTATATATAAATTTATATTCATCTGCACATAAAATGCAGAATTTTTCAATCTGCCTAAATTTAAATTTCTTATTTCTCCTTAATACTCTTGATTGCCATGCTTAGGAACATGCCAGAAGGATTTTTGATGGTGTTGATCATAGAAATGGAAACAAATAATATCTTTCATATTATTTGATGTATATAAGTATTACACAATCTTGAGAATTTTTAAATCTTAAATGTGTGCCCCCGAATTTTCAACTCTGCCCTGAATGAATAATTCGAGCATTCTTTGGAGAGCAAGGTGGAATAAGAAAATATGAATTAAGTGCTTAAGTGTGATTCCCAATTAAGTGGTGCATCCACCAGAGAGGTTGGGAGCCCCTGATGTCAGAAGTTGGTGAGTTAAGACTCCTGGGAAGGTAACAGATTTAGCCTGTTCTTCCAAGCTCTTCTCTTTTTTTGCCTTAAAAATACAAACATGTTGTAAATAACTAGAACTTTCATCTCTGACAAGGTAGAGGAGGTTGAAACAGGAAAAGGTAATCTTTATTTTTTTAAGTAAATAATTCTGTCTTACTCCATTGCAACAGCGTAAGCATCCTAACAGTTTCTAGGTTTTATTCAGTGGTCTGAAAGAAAAGGTGCACCAACCTTCAGCTTCTGGCCTCCTTACAAACAATCCTCTTTGCTGGCCACATGGACTTGGTCCAAGGAGCAGAGCTAGAACTTGAGCCAGCCAGGCTCAAGCACTGTCCAGACCACCTCAGGTTCACCCTCAGCCAGGGACCCCCATAGGACAGCAGGTTCCTGAGACCTCAGCAAGCATAGGGAGAGCTCTCTGGGTTTCCCACGGGAGGTTTTTATTCCATCTTTATTGTCTTTCCTCTTTAAAATAACCATTTTTTAAAAATATATATATTATTGATTTCAGAGAGGAGGGGAGAGGGAGAGAGAGATAAGAAACATCAATGATGGCCTTGACCAGTTTAGCTTGGTGGATAGAGCGTCGGCCTGCGGACTGAAAGGTCCCAGGTTTGATTCTGGTCAAGGGCATGTACCTTGGTTACAGGCATATCCCCAGTAGGGAGTGTGCAGGAGGCAGCTGATAGATGTTTCTTTCTCATCGATGTTTCTAACTCTCTATCCTGCTCCCTTCCTCTCTGTAGAAAATCAATAAAATATATATTTTTTAAAAAGACACATCAATGATGAAATTGAATCATTGATTGGCTGCCTCCTGCATGCCCCCTATTGAGGATCAAATCCACAACTTAGGCATGTGCTCCAACTGGGTATCAAACCGTGACCTCCTGGTTCATAGGTCAACACTCAACAACTGAGCTGCCATGGCTGGGCTAAAAGGACCATTTTTAACTCTCCTCGTCCTTATCATCTCTGAAAACTGATCTCATGAATGGTTTATTATCATCTGCCTTAAGCAAAAGCAGCAACTAGTTTTCCTTTTAATTCTTTCAGATGCAGAATATAAATTAACTAGAAGCCCAATGCACAAAATTCGGGTACTCCCTCCCTTCCCAGACACCTGCCACTGCTGGCCAGGGCCTCCTTCCCTTCCCCCAGCCACCTGCCAGCACCAGGGCCTCCCTCCCTTGTCCAGGCAGCCCACCCCCTGGTCAAACTCCCAGAAGAACTACAGTCAAGGGGACAATTTGCATACTATGCTTTTATTATATACGATGTTTAAATTAATGTAATAATTGAGCAATAATTAAAAGAAAACTCTACTGTTATTAATATTGGGTGAGACATTTTTATAAAGAAACTAGTGGCCCAGTGCATGAAGATTTGTGCACTGGGGGTGGGTCCCTCAACCCAACCTGCACACTCTCTAATCTGGTAGTTTCTGTCTGTCTTTGCAATCATATGAGCGAATTGTCTGAGACCCCCAACCCAGTTTGGTTTGTTGCTCTTTTTTTCTCTCTTTGCTTCATTGGTAGAGATTTCCTGGAAGTTTTAGGATATCTTCCCTTCAATTTTTCCTAGACACTCTGATTTTACTTATTTCACTCACCTTTGCTTTCCCTCTGTCCCCACCACAACAGTAACTTGCTCCAGGCTCACTTTGCTCTAGTGTCTAGGAGGTCTGTCTGCCACCAGAACTATGATTCCCAGCATTCCTGGTGCTCCCTGCGCTCTGGGCTTCTGCTTCAGGTCTTGGGGCTGCCAGCAGAACTACTATTCCCAGAATTCCTGGTGCTCCCCATGCTCTTGGTTTTCTCTTCCTGCTCTGTCTCCATCCCACGGCCTCCCATTCTGCCAAGTGCTCCAACCCACCAGCTCTCCCTCTCTGCTCTCCGTCTGGTGGCGTGGGGAGCCAAGTTCCCCAAGCTGCTCCACTCTCTGCTGCTCTCCCGCTCTGCTCTCCACCCGACAGCTTGGGGGGCATGGCTCCCTTGGTCACTAGGAGCAACTGAGGGAGCTATGTCCTTCCAAGCTGCTGGATCTCCTACTCAGTCTCCACCTGGCACCTGTGTATGCAAATCAACCTGCCATCTTTGTCAGGTTAATTTGCATACTCACTCCTGATTGGCTGGTGAGCGTAGCAGAGGGATGCTCAATTTACATGTTTCTCTTTTATTATATAGGTTATTAAAAACATGTGTCACATTTATTGAACTATTTCCTTCTTACATGAGGATCTGAAGCTGGGCAGAAGGGAAGGAAAGGTTTTAGGGAGAAGCTGATGTGTCACTTCTCAGATTCTGTGGAGGTTCTGGCTATGGCTTTATTTCTTTGAGGAAAGAGTAAAATCTTTCAAGTACTGATGGATACTGCAGGAAAATGTAGCATTGCTTATTAAATACAGTAAATGCTCAATAAAAGTTAACTGAATCTTGGTTTCATCTCTCTCAATCTTGCTTTCCACCTCTGTCTCACACCCACATCATTATTGTTGTCATCATCATCATCACAATCACACAGATGTTCTCTGGAGACCACATGCTCAAAATCTTAATGCTCAAATTGATCATCATCTTCTACTTTACAGCCAACTTCTGCTTTTCACAGTTTTGTAAATGCCACTTTTCCCCAGTCACCTGGTTCAAAAAAACTTATAGTTACTTTTGACCTCTCCTTTTTTATCTTCACATTTCTAAAAGGAGGTAAGATTTATTCATTATTTATCTGTGTAGTAGCACAGGAGTGCTTGCATCAGTCCCTTTCTTTCCAATCTTATTACCAGGCTTAGCAGTACATTCAGGCTCCTGAACCTCCCTATGACTTTGCTTCTAATCCCCCCACCTCGGAGGTCCTCAGAAGGTTCACAGATGTGTGAGGATAGTGTATGCTAATAGCAGCATTTCCAACCAGTGGGGAAACAATGCACTTACCAGTAAATTGGGGCAATTGCAAGCTATAAACACATTTATATGTCTTATATTTTTATCAAAATCAATTCAAGATTAATCTGATCTTAATATATTAAGTAGAACCTTAAAAATACTTGAATGAAGTATAGATGAATAGTTGCTAGTCTGGAAATAAGAAAAGCCTTCCTAAGAAGAGAAATAAGCTTAGAAATTATAAATAAATAGTTTGGAAATTTAGGTGATATGGAAATTTTAAATTTCTATGACAATAATCAAAAATACAGGCAAACATCAAATGGCAAAATAGTCACAATATATATGATAAAATAATATGGACAGAAGAGAGATAAATCAATACAAGGATGGGGACAAGATGTGAACAGACAACTCACAAAATAAGAAATATAAATGGTTTGACATATGCAAAAGATGTTCAATCTCATTAGTTACAAGAACATGCAAATTAATATAATAATGAGATCATTTTTCACCTATCAGATTGGCAAACATAGTAAAGAATATTAATAACCAGGTGATGGTATAGGAAAAGAGGCATGCTTACAGGCTGCTTTTGAGAGTATAAATTGTTATAAAATTTCCAAAGGGCAATTTTATAATATTCACCAAACGCCTTACAGTGAAATACCTTTTTGATCCAGCAATTTTCTTTACAAGAATTTATTTGATGAAAATATTCTAAGAAATGTACAAAGATATATGCTTTTTTTTTTTCACTTGGAGCTGTTTATTACAGAGCTGACCTGATGCCATTGCTATAAAGATATATGCATTTTGCAACTTAGTATAATAATCTTTATAACAGTAAAACATCAGTAGCCATATAAAGATATATCAGTAAAGGATTGATATAAATAAGTTAAGGAATAGTGATACAATAATATGTAATATGTAATAATGCAGCAATTAAAATTATGTAGATTATTTTATTTTCATGAAAGTGCTTATGAAATATGTATCAAAGGAGTCAAATTATGCATTTGAGGTCATTTTATTTTTTGTAATTATACTATGTGAAGTATATGTAAAATATATAGAGATATACAGACTGCTGGTTGTGAGTGGTATTGGTCATTTCTAGGTGATAGAATATCAGGTGCCTTTTACTGATTTCTTGTTTTAGAAATAAACAAAAAATAAGAAATCAATCCTATTCAAGATATAGTCTTAAACCCTCAGCCAAGATTCTATTCTAAATTTTTAACTCCAAATTACCTTTCTGGTGCCCAGTGCCAAGCCTACGGGAAGGGAGGCAAGTTAAAAGGATGCACCACAATCTACACGAACGGTGTGTGAGTATGGATAGTGGGAGGAGAGGGGGAGAATGAGACAGTGGAGGAGGAAAAGATGATGCAGGTTTCGTATCTGACTGGGAGGCCACTTGCCAAAGGGGAAGATGATTTAGCAGAAAGATGCTGGTGTTGGCATAGCAACACAGAGCCTTGAACATAGCAGTGATCTGATGTTTTTTTAAAATAGATGAATGTGGGTCCATATGATTCTTACTATAGTCAATTGTACCAGTGCTGTATCCAGGTTACTTCTGGAGGTTCCAGAAGACACGAGTAGAGGCATTTGGATGCATTAAAGGAAACTTTGAAATGGGAACCAGGGGATCTGTTTTGCCCAACTGGCTGTGTGTCACCTCACCCTTTCCTCTGCCTAGGAGTCTGCGCAGGGACTTAATACCGCTTTTTGAGAGAGGTCTTCCCTGACTTTCAGGTCTGAAGAAAAAGGAAGAATTCAAATCCTATTCTCACTCATCTGGTTGTCAGAATTCAGCTTAGGAACTCACAGATCTCTGCCCTTCTTGTCCAGACTTGCCACTGACATATTTAGTTTGTTGGACTTAACAGGCATAAAGAATGTACCAAGGAGTCTGCTCAGAATAACCAGGATCTCAGCTCACTGTCACGGGTCCTAATCCCCACACCTAACATGCGCTGGGCTCTTGCTTCCCTTCAGACACCACGCTAGGCCCTTTGCGTGTGTGGGAATGTCTCATTTCTTCATCACAATGGCACATCCTATTATGCTTGACCACAAAAGAGATCAGTAAAGCGGGACCCAGAGAAGCTAAGTGACATCCTGGATCGCACACGCAGTGTGCAGACGGTGGAGGTCAGATTCATATGTGGGGAGATTGGTCATCTGCCATTACTTACGGAGGTGCAGGCCCTCCTGAGAGTTTTTACAGCTTTTTTTCCCCACTAAATATTTCACTTTCCTTTTTAAGAAAAAATGAGAAGTATGGTGGCTTGACTGGCATGTTATTGGGCGAGGGACTGGAGATAGCACCAAAGCCCTGTGGTCCATGTTGCCTGTCTAAATGATGGGGCTGGGTTCAGGGGCCAAACTGCTTCTGGTGAGCCCTGTCGTGGGCTGTGACCTATTGTTCCAACGCTCACCAGGACTGAACTGCTTCCCCACTGTTCTCATCACGAAAGCTCAGAGCCAGGATTGGCAGGAGAGCTGGGGATCAGCTGGCCTGGACGCTAGATTGTTGTCAGCAGTTACCCCAGCACAAAAAAGAGCTTTTTGCACTTGGTCTGCCATCCACACCGGGAGCCTAGTTTGCTTTTGTCCAGCGTGCTGTCAGGTACAACATAGAGGAAGGGCTTCCCAAAGGCTTTGCACATTCTCTCCCAAAGAACACACACTTGAGGCTCCTATGACAAGAGGTGGCTCTCCTCCGAGGGCCAGTCTGTAAATCACTCACATCAGAGTAGATGTCTGAGCCCTGGAATTCCCTTTACTTGCAAATTCTCCAGGATCAAATAACGGGCACGATTCAGAAAGCATGAGAGCAGACCCAGTTTTTTTTGACAACTTAAATCCTACCTGAACCTCTCAATTTTGTAGTGAAAACCATATTTGAGAAGTGATATGTGAGGACCTAATAATTTCTACAATTCTGGAATGACGATAAAAGAAAGAAAGGAACAGCTTCTAAAACCTTATACACCTTTGCTTGGTTAGTAAAGGAGCAACAGATAATTCATAAGCCCCTGCATATAACTAAGAGGAAATACTTTAATTAAGAGACTTTAAAACATGTTTCACAATAATGTTCCAAGTTATGGTACCTTTAAAACCTTTGCTGAATTCAAGCGTATTTTAATAAAAATATTGATTTACAATTTGAGTTGAGCTGAACTGTAGGTTATATTACATCTTCTGATGAATTAAAGCCTAACTATTTAAACTTTCTTAAGTTAACTATAATGCCTTTGAGTTATACTTTTTAAATGATTTTTTTAAAAAATACCTGAGGCCAAGCAGCTAGAAGCCACTTACTTGCATGTCCTTGCTACCATGGATGTCTCGTCACCAGGGTCATACTGTGGAGTAAGTGGGGGGAGTGTGTCGAGTCTGAGTTTTAAATAACTTGAGAAAATGGGTTCTCGCCATTTCCCCCGGGATTTAATACTAATCCTGCTGTTGAGAAAATTATGTGATTATCATTGGGAAAGTTCTAGCATTTGTACCCCCTTGAAAAACATGGGCACTGCGGTTACAGTGCAGTCTGCTTTTTCTAGCCTTTCTCAACTTTATGCGAGTTGTATGTTAGTTCTGCTTTCGGTGGATGATTTTATTTGTGTTCCTTTTTTTCATTATAAACGCAGAGGCAGCCTGAAACTGCATGTCCAGTAGAAATAATGCAAGAACAAAACATTTGGCCAGGAAACTGCCCACTTTCTCCTCCATGGGCTCCTCTGCTACCCCCACCTCCTCTGTTGAAAATGGTTGTCGATAAGCCTGTTTCGCCCTCTGAACTGTAAGCTCCTTAGGACAGGAAGTGCCCTTAATCATTTCTGGATGCTCAGCTTCTTTGCGGAGTTTTGTTGGTGTTCACTCCCTCCTCCATTCATATACTGTGCTGGTCCTTATAGAATAGTGCAGGAGATGCCTCATGCTTCAGAACAGTGTGCCACTTAAAAGCAGGATGTGTCAGCAAAGGAAGCAAGAAGGTTGGTAGAGCAACAGAGAGGAGTGCCATCTGGAAAACCATCCACAGGACGGACCCTGTGAGTCCAACCCAAATATCTGGTCCTCTGATTTGGAGAATGGACATATCTAGACACCAGAACCTCCCGCCATTTAATGCTGCATCACAGCAGAACTCCCCGCTCCGATTCCAGGGCTCACTAGTTAAGTAGAAGGAGGGTTTACAAGGCACTTGAACTTAGATTTCTTTTTTTCCCCCGTTATCCTTTTCCCCCCCTTTTCTTTATTTTTATTGTTGCCACTATTACAGCTGTCCCCATTTCCCCACCTTTGCTCGCCTGCACCCACCCCCACCCCACTTCCTTCTAGCCATCACCACATTGTTGTCTGTGTCTATGGATTATGCAGATAGAACTTAGAGTTCTAATGTTTCCTATTGTAATTCATTAACGTGGCATCTGACTATATTCACAAATCTCTTGTGAGCTTTCTTAGGGTGACCCAGAATTCCTGGATCAGCTCTGGGGCATGGATGGTGGTGAATTTACATTTTGCTCTCTTTTTGATGACCCAGCAACCCCCAAAAGCATTCTCTTTTGCATTTTCTCAGCTGCAGGCTGGCCGCTCAGTGGTTAAGACTGATTGAGACATGATCACTGTAAGTCGCATAGTCTAACTAGTGAAAAGAGGGGAAATAGGTTCTGTGTGCTGTGACAGAAGATTGTGGGCACCAAAAGAGCAAAAGAAGGGACTGCCAGTCCTACCCGGGTGCATTATGGGAGGAAGGTATGTTTCTCATACGCATCCTCTGGTAATGGGACGGGCTCATTAGAAAGCAGGTGGGAGGGGGAGGCACTAAATAAAGAAAAGGGAGCCACTGAAGACATCAGGGAACCTTGCAGTTAACTGACTGACGTTATTGGTTCAGTACTGTTTTCTCAAGGCTGACTGACCGAAGGGGACTGCTTTCAATAACTTCAGGAAGCATTCATAGGGTTCATGTGTAGTCAATACATTTTTTGAGTCTTCAAATGCCTTGGTATTTTGAGGCCCCTCCTTTAGTAAGTGAACGGAGGGCCCAGCAGAATAAGAATGTAGAATTATTTCCCTTAAAATAACAAACCTTCCCATTGGCTGCAAAAAAGGTCATAGCACCCCATCAGGCCTGTGGCCAGCAATCAGCACCAGCCCACTGGCCAGAATAAGGGGCAGGACATAGTGGTCAAGACTCAGGAGCCTGGGTTTGAATCTTGGGTCCATCACTGACACTTGTTCTTTTTTAATATATATATACATATTAAAAATAAATATATACATATTAAAAATAAATATATATAAAAATAAATATATACATATTAAAAATATATACATATTAAAAATAAATATATATAAAAATAAATATATACATATTTATATATATATATATATATATATATATATATATATATTTTAGAGAGGGAGGGAGAGGGAGAGAAGGATAGAGACATCAGTGATTAAAATCACTGATCGGCTGCCTCCTGCACGCCCCCTACTGGGGATTGAGCCTGCAACCTGGGCATATGCTCTGACCAGTTCAGAACACTGAACCACACCATCTGGGCCTGATACGTATTAGTTCTTTTTCAGAGGTATGTGGGATGGTTAATTTTATGGATCCTCTTGACTGGGCCATGGGCTACCCAGATATTTGGCTAAATTGCATTCTGGGTGTGTCTGTGCGGGCGTTACTGGCTGTGATTAATATTTGAACGAGTTGACCGAGAAAGCAGATTGTCCTCCCTAATGTGGTGGGCCTCATCCAATCCACTGAAGGCTTGAATAGAACAGAAAGTGGAATAAGAGAGAATTTGCTTTCTCTGCCTGACAGTCCTTCTCTGCCTTTGGACTTGGACTGAAACTTACAGCATCACTCTCCCAGCTCTCAGCCCTTCAGATTGGGACTGGCACTCTATTATCTGCTCTCCTGAGTCTGCAGCCTGCCAACAATAAGTTCTCACCTTGCCAGACTTTCCAGGTCCCGGCAGAAATCAAGGCCTCTCTGCAATAGTAGGTGACCTCAGTGATGCACCATAGTTGGCCAAAATGGTAAGATAGGTTTCCTAGGTCAAAAGCAGGACAAAGGCAGCTATGCTCCTAGTGGGCCAGCAGGTGGCAGCAGGCAAAAGAGCGAGTGAACTGATCACAGAGATTATGATGAAGTATGGAACACAAGATGTTTCTTGTGTTTAGATCCCAATAGGAGTACACATGCTTTTCAAATGCCTGTGGCACATTTACATAAACATTAGACTACAAAGCTCTCAATGAATTTCAAAATATAGAATCCAAACAGTGTTTCACCAAAATAAATTAAAACTAAAAATTGATAAGAAAAAAATAGAAAGAAAATGAAAGGTTCTGAGCACTTGGAAATAAATATCTCTCTTATAAATTACTTAAGTTTTTTGTTTTTTTTAAAATAACCTTCATTTTATGACATAATTAGAAATGAGTCATTGTCGTTGAATGAAAGTATTGCATATCACTATTTGTCTGTGGTAAACTGAAGAAAATTTATAGTCTTAACACTGTATGTAAAAATGAGAATGATTCATAAAATGAAGTATTCAATCAAAAGGGCTATAAAATATAGCAAAGGGGTTAGAATAAACAAATATATGTAAAGCTATGGATTAGATGAATTACAGAAAATCAATATACATAAAAGGAGAAAAAAATCTACTTCTTTGAAATGGCCAGTAATTGGTATCTTGTGGTCAAGTCTGCCAAAGTAGATTTGGAAATAAAGAAAAGAAAAAAATACATGTAGAAAGAAAGATGGGAAATCACAAAATTAGAATGAGGACAATGATACATAAGCAGAGGTAAAAATAATTTGGTAGGTTCAGTATGTTACTATGTATCATTTTGTAATAAATAATTTTTAAAATATAAATGAAAGGGTTAAGCTGGTGTGGCTCAGTGGTTGAGTGTTGACCTATTGAACCAGGAGGTCATAGTTGGATTCTCAGTCAGAGTACATGGTGGGTTGCGGGCTTGATCCCCAGTAAGAGGTATGCAGGAAGCAATTGGTCAATGATTCTCTCTCATCGTTGATGTTTCTATCTCTCTCTCCCTCTTCCTTCCTCTCTGAAATCAATAAAAATATATTTTAAAAAGTAAAATATAAATGAAAGAGATTAGTTTTTATACTATTCTAAAGCAGTAATTTCCAATATTTTTTTACAACATAGCATATCTGAAAAATGATAACATTTGATAAGTTTTCTTCAGCCGGAGGTAATAGGCATCAAAACTCTGGCCACCCAGCACATCTGTAACTCAGTTGGTTGGAAGCTGTATTCTATAAGTCCTAGTCAATGCAATATACCAATGTGAGGTCAAGAGAAGGTAATAAGGAATAAAGTGCTAAAATGAAGGATAAAATGCTAAAGAGAGGAAACAAAATTACCATTTTTTGCAGATATTAAGTTGGTGTAGAGAAAAATGAAGAATGCCCCAAGATGAAGCCATAAGCTGAAGAGTTAGGTGAGGTTTAGGGGAACTCTAAGTGAGTAGAAGCAAAAGAAAAAGGCATTAGAGGTAATTACCAGAATGATTAGCTATGGAATTACCGGTGGTTGGCAGTACCTTTTCCTCAGTTTGTGCTAAGCACTGGTCCACAATCTCATTTATGTGAGACTAAAGCAGTGAGTGTGAATGCTGGAAACAGAGACTCACAATAGTTTTCCAGGTAGGGTAGGAAAACCAAGATAAGTACAAACCACTGGCACAGACCCCATGACAGTGTGTTCTGCTCCTTCAAACAATGAAAGGAAGCTCATCAGAAACCACTTCCATAGATAAGCATAGATTTTAATCCAAAATTGAAATAACTACCAAGAATCACCAAGCACCCTAACAAGTTTGGCTCAATGGATAGAGCGTCAGCCTGGGAACTGAAAGGTCCCAAGTTTGATTCCAGTCAAGGACACATGCCTGGGTTGTGGGCTCGATCCCTAGTGGGAGACTTGCAGGAGGTAGCCAATCCATGATTCTTCTCTCTCATCATGAATGTTTCTCTCTCTCTTTCCCTCTCCTTCCTCTGTGAAATAAATAAATAAAAATATTTTTTTAAAAAAACAACGAAGAATCACCAAGCACTTAAGAAAAATCTATGCTTTGAAAAAGAAAAATTGATGAGTTAGGTTTTCAGACAAGCTAAATTCTTAAAAATGTTAACTTATACTTTAGATTGATGTATATAATTCTGATTTCATAGATAGACGAGATGATATCTAATAAAACATCATAAAACAAAAAGGTATTAAAATTACTTCAAGTAACATCACACATTTTATAAGATTATACTTTTATTAAAGAAACAGTACTTTAAATTATGTTCATTGAAAAATATTTTAAAACTTACTAGATAAGAAAGAGAATGGGCTGAGTAAGAGAATGGACCTGGTTGAAGAAAGGATTGATGGACGGAGAAGTAAACTGAGTTAGTTATTCTCCCCTAAAAGCAATAGAGAAGAAGCAATAGAGAGAAGATATTTGGAAAACAAAAGAGAAAAGTTGAAATATGAAATACATATCCAGAAACTCAATCCTATTTAACAGTTCCAAAAGTAAAAAAGAAAAAATAATGGAGGAAAGGAAATTGTCCCAGATACTTTAAGAAAATTTCACACAGCTGAAGAAACACTGAGTCTTCTGGTTAAAAAGTCTCATCTGCTCTAATAAAAGAGTAATATGGAAATTAACCGTCTCCCCGAGACGCCTAAGCCACACTCACCAGCCAAGCCATACCCACCAGCCAATCAGAGCGGCTGTATGCAAATTAACCCAGCCAAGATGGAGGCCAGCAGCCATGGAGCGGGTGGCAGTGGGTATGGCACAGGCGGCGGTGGGCAGCGGCTCCTCGGGGCCGCCGTGTCCAATCGGCCGCCACACGGTGCTAAGTGCCGTGCGTGCCCAGTCATAGGCAGCAGCCCCAGGGGCCGTGTGCGATCATCCTGGCAGCTCCTCCGCTGCTGCTGGAGTTTTCGGGCCTGTGGGCCTGGCCAGGGGTCCCGGGAACCAATGGGAGAGGCCGGATCCTTCCACTTCCATAGGGGATCCAGCCTCACTGCTCCCCAGCCTTGAGAAAAGTCTTGGCCTGTCTGCCCCTCTATTAGGCTGGATGCTGTGTCCAGGGGGCACACACAAATGGGCAGGGTGTTGACAGGGGGACTTGGTGCTGTGTCCTCGTTTGTACTGGCCCAGACTCTGACAGAAGGGAAGAGGAAGTCCCACCCCCACAGAATCAGCCGTTGGTCAGACAGCTCTCAGTGGCCTGACAAGCATCTGACAGCAGGGAGAAGGAAGTTCCGACGGTAGAGAAAGGACCTTTGGTCATACAGCTCTCTGCCAGCCAGGACTCTCATTCACCTGACAGCAGGGAGGTAGGACCATGTCTAAACATCTACTGGTACAAGGTAGCTCTGCAGCAGAAAGAAACCGGCGTTATCGACAGAAAATGTCTGAAGACCAACGTGCTTCTGATCTTGAAAGAAGGCAGTGCCTGTGAAAGAATGTATCTGAAAAGAAGTTATTGGAAAGACATTGCTCTGAGGCTGAAAAAAGCCAGCATTATTGACAGAAAATGTCTAAAGACCAACGTGCCTTTGAAGTTGAAAAAAGACGGTGGCAACTACAGAATATGTTGAGAGAACAGTCATCATCAAGTACTACCAATACTGATAGGAACTGCCTTCTCAGCGAAAATGGAGTCGATGAGGATACAGTTCTCGAACATAGTTGTGGTGGAATGACTGTTCAATGTCACTGAATTTCTCTGATGAGAAACACCTGGTGGAAAATTTACTCGATGTTGTAGCAAAGGGAAAGTCTGTGCAAATGATATACATTTTCCTGATTACCCAGCATATTTAAAAAAGATTAATGACAAAGATTCTGACAGTAAAAATTTCATGAAAAATATGTTCCATAAATAGTTCATTTGCTTTTGCTTCCATGGGTGCAAATATTGCATCGCCATCAGGATATGGGCCATACTGTTTGAGAATACAAGGACAAGTTTATTACCGTACTGGAACTTTACATCCTTCAGATGGTGTTTCTCCGAAGTTTGCTCAACTCTATATTTTTGATACAGCCGAAGCTACAAGTAAAAGATTAGCAATGCCAGAAAACCGGGGCTGCTCAGAAAGACTCATGATCAACATCAACAACCTCATGCATGACATAAATGAATTAACAAAATCGTACAAGATGCTACATGAGGTAGAAAAGGAAGCCCAATATGAAGCAGCAGCAAAAGGTATTGCTCCCACGGAGGTAACAATGGCAATTAAATACGATTGTAACAGTGACCCAGGTAGATATAATTCTCCCCGTGTAACTGAGGTTGCTGTCATATTCAAAAATGAAGATGAAGAACCTCCTTTTGAAAGGGACTTGCTCATTCATTGTAAACCAGATCCCAATAATCCAAATGCTACTAAAATGAAACAAATTAGTATCCTGTTTCCTACGTTAGATGCAATGACATATTCTATTCTTTTCCCACACGGTGAAAAGGGCTGGGGAACAGATATTGCATTAAGACTCAGAGACAACAGTGTAATTGACAATAATACTAGACAAAATGTAAGGACATGAGTCACACAAATGCAATATTACGGATTTCATCTCTCTGTGCAGGACATGTTCAATCCTATTTTAAATGCAGGAAAGTTAACTCAACAGTTTATTGTGGATTCATATTCAAAAATGGAGGCCAATCGGATAAATTTCATAAAGCAAACCAATCTAAGTTGAGAGTTGAAAAATATAGTGGTTTGATGGATTATCTCACAGCTTGATCTGAAAATGAAAATGTGCCGATTGGTAAAATGATAATACTTCCATCATCTTTTAAGGGTAGTCCCAGAAATATGCAGCAGCGATATCAGGATGCTATGGCAATTGTAACGAAGTATGGCAAGCCTGATTTATTCATAACCATGACATGCAACCCCGAATGGGCAGATATTGCAAACAATTTACAACTCTGGCAAAAAGTTGAAAACAGATCTGACTTGGTAGCCAGAGTTTTTAATATTAAACTAAACGCTCTTTTAAATGATATATGTAAATTCCATTTATTTGGCAAAGTAATAGCTAAAATTCATGTCATTGAATTTCAGACACGTGGGCTGCCTCATGCTCACATATTATTGATATTAGATAGTGAGTCCAAATTATGGACAGAAGATGACATTGACCATATAGTTAAGGCAGAAATTCCAGATGAAGACCAGTATCCTCGACTTTTTCAAATTGTACAATCAAATATGGTACATGGACCATGTAGAATACAAAATCCAAATAGTCCATGTATGGAAAATGGAAAATGTTCAAAGGGATATCCAAAAGAATTTCAAAATGCCACCATTGGAAATATTGATGGGTCTCCCAAATACAAACGAAGATCTGGTAACACTGTGTGTATTGGAAATAAAGTTGTCAATAACACTTGGATTGTCCCTTATAACCCGTATTTGTGCCTTAGGTATAACTGTCATATAAATGTTTAAGTGTATGCATCAATTAAAAGTGTCAAATATTCATTTAAATACATCTACAAAGGGCACGATGGTGCAAATATTCAAATTTCTGAAAAAAATATTATCAATCATGACAAAGTACAGGACTTCATTGACTCTAGGTATGTGAGTGCTCCTGAAGCTGTTTGGAGACTTTTTGGAATGCGAAAGCGTGACCAATCTCATGCAATCACAAGATTAGCTATTCATTTGCCAATTGAACAAAATTTGTATTTTCAAACTGATGATTTTTCTGAAGTTTTAGATAGGGCTAAAAGGCATAACTCAACTTTGATGGCTTGGTTCTTACTGAATAGAGAAGATTCTGATGCACATAATTATTATTATTGGAAGATTCCACAGCCATTATCTTTTTAATAATTCTTCATGGACAAAACGCCAAAGGGGTGGGAATAAAGTATTAGGTAGACTTTTCACTGTGAGCTTTAGAGAACCAGAACGATATTACCTTAGACTTTTGCTTCTGCATGTAAAAGGTATGATAAGTTTTGAGGATCTGCGAACTGTAGGAGGTGTAACTTATGATACATTTCGTGAATCTGCTAAACACCGAGGATTATTACTTGACGACACTATCTGGAAAGATACGATTGATGATGCAATCATCTTTAATATGTCCAACAATTACGGCAACTTTTTGTATACATATGTGTGTTTGGATGTCCTTCTGCTGCAGAGAAATTATGAGATGAGAATAGATCTCATTTTGCTGAAGATTTCTGTTGGAAATTACACCAAAGAGAAGGTGCCTGTGTTAACTGTGAAATGCATGTCCTGAATGAAATACAGGAGGTATTCACATTGCATGGAATGAAATGTTCACATTTCAAACTCCCGGACTATCCTTTATTAACAAATACAAATACATGTGATGAATGCTATGAGTGACAACAGGCAGAGGTTCTGATAAATTCTCTGAATGATGAACAGTTGGCAGCCTTTCAGACTATAACTTTGGCCATCGAAGATCAAACTATACACCCCAAATGCTTTTTCTTGGATGGTCCAAGTGGTGGTGGAAAACCATATCTGTACAAAGTTTTAATACATCATATTAGAGGTCGTGGTGGTACTGTTTTACCCACAGCATCTACAGGAATTGCTGCAAATTTACTTCTTGGTGGAAGAACCTTTCATTCCCAATATAAATTACCGATTCCATTAAAGGAAACTTGAATTTCTAGACTCAATATAAACAGTGAAGTTGCTACAACTATTAAAAAGGCCCAACTTCTCATTATTGATGAATGCACTATGGCATCCAGTCATGCTATAAACACCATAACAGATTACTCAGAGAAATTATGAATTTGAATGTTGCATTTGGTGGGAAAGTTTTCCTTCTCGGAGGGGATTTTCGACAGTGTCTGAGTATTGTACCGCATGCTATGCGATCGGCCGTTGGACAAACAAGTTTAAAATACTGTGATGTTTGGGGATGTTGCAGAAAGTTGTCTCTTACAACAAATATGAGATCAGAGGATTTTGCTTATAGTGAATGGTTAGTAAAACTTGGAGATGGCAAACTTGATAGCAGTTTTCACTTAGGAATGGATATTATTGAAATCCCCTGTGAAATGATTTGTAACAGATCTATTATTGAAGCTACCTTTAGAAATAGTGTATCTATAGATAATGTTAAAAATATATCTAAACATGCAATTCTTTGCCCAAAAAAATGAGCATGTTCAAAAATTAAATGAAGAAATTTTGGATATATTTGATGGAGATTTTCACACATATTTGAGTGATGATTCCATTGACTCAACAGATGATGCTGAAAAGGAAAATTTTCCCATTGAATTTCTTAATAGTATTACTCCTTCAGGAATGCCATGTCATAAATTAAAATTGAAAGTGGGTGTAATCATCATGCTATTGAGAAATCTTAATAGTAAATGGGGTCTTTGTAATGGTACCAGATTTATTATCAAAAGATTACGACCTAACATAATTGAAATTGAAGTGTTAACAGGATCTGCGGAAGGAGAGGTTGTTCTGATTCCAAGAATTGATTTGTCCCCATCTGACACTGGCCTCCCATTTAAATTAATTTGGTGACAGTTTCCTGTGATACCAGCATTTGCGATGACTATTAATAAATCATAAGGACAAACTCTAGACAAAGTAGGAATATTCCTACCTGAACCTATTTTTGCACATGGTCAGTTATATGTTGCTTTCTCTCGAGTTCGAAGAGCATGTGATGTTAAAGTTAAAGTAGTAAATACTTCATCCCAAGGGAAATTAGTCAAGCACTCTGAAAGTGTTTTCACTCTTAATGTGGTATACAGGGAAATATTAGAATAAGTTTAATCACTTTATCAGTCATTGTTTGCATCAATGTTGTTTTTATATCATGTTTTTGTTTTTATATCATATTTTTGCTGTTTTCATATGATGTTTTTGTTTTTTTATATGTCTTTGTTATTTTTATATCATTTTGTTATTGTTTATTCTATATAATAAAAGAGAAACATGCAAATTAGCCATCCCTCCACTATGCACCAGCCAATGAGGAATATGAAAATTAACCCAACAAAGATGGCGGTTAATTTGCATACACAGAGCAAAGTGGGAGAGCCAGCAGCTTGGGGGGACGTGGCTCCCTCAGTCGCTCCCTTGTGGGGACATGGCTCCCTCAGTTGGGGAAAACCCAGAGTGTGGGGAGCACCAGGAATTCTGGGAATAGTTTTGGTGACAGTCCTAGGACCGGAAGTGGAATCCCAGAGCATGGAGAGCGTCAGGAATGCTGGGAATCATAGTTCTGATGGCACCCCAGGACCAAAAGTGGAAGCTCAGAGCACAGGGAGCACCAGGAATTCTGGAAATCATAGTTCTCTTAGACACTAGAGCAAAGTAAGTCTGGAGCAAGTTACTATTGCAGTAGGGGATGGAAGGAAAGCAAAGGTGAAAGACATAAGTAAAATCAGTGTCTAGGAAAAATTAAAGGGAAGATATCCTAAAACTTCCAGGAAATTGCCACCAGTGGAGCAAAGAAAAAAAAATGCCTCTATTATTCTGTGAACAACAAACCAAACTGGGTTGGGAGTCTCAGACAATTCCCTCATATGATTGCAAAGACAGACAGAAACTCCTAGATTGGAGAGAGTTCCCCTGAGGACTCTCTGATTGGAGAGGGTGCAGGTTGGGCTAAGGGACCTCCCCCTTCCACCCTCCCTTCATGCACCAGGCCTCTAGTTTATTAATAAATTCATATATTATTTTCATATACATTTTACTCATTTCCTTTCATCTCTCATAGAGAAAAGGCAAATAGCAACATTAACATATTTCCTCTAATTAATTCCCTTTTAATGTGCATGAATTTTGTGCACCAGGCCACTAATCCTATATAATAAAAGGCTAATATGCAAGTCAACCAAACAGCAAAATGACCAGTCTCTATGCACACACTGACCACCAGGAGGCAGACACTCAATGCAGGAGCTGCCTCCTGGTGGTCAGTGCACTCCCACAGGGAGAGCTCTGCTCAGCCAGAAGCTGAGCTCACGGCTGGCGAGCACAGTGGCAGTGGTGGGAGCCTTCCCTGCCTCTGTGGCAGAGCTAAGAATGTCCTATGACATCCTACTGATGGCTTAGGTCCACTCCCCGAGAGCTCCCGAACTGAAAGAGGGCGCAGACAGGGCTAAGGGACGCCCTGCCCCCTGAGTGCATGAATTTCGTGCATTGGGCCTCTGGTCTATAATAATAAGGGGGTAATATGCTAATTAGATCAGATGTCCTTCTGAACATCATTCCATACGTTCTTCCCAATGAAACCAGGGCTGGAGGGAAGCCAGCCAGGTCCTGGGTGCCTGTGGGCAGCCCAAGGGAAGCCAGTAAATTTATATGATTATGATATAAATACAATATATCTAACAGAAATAAGGTAAATTTAACATTGTAAATATAATTGGTTTGCATTATGTCTTCCTTCAAACACGTACCTTGACGTGTATATTCTGATTTGTAGGATTATTTATGTCTTTTGCTATTTGCCAAGAACCCCACATGGACAGGAGCAATGTCTGTTTTGGCTCCTTATTTTAGGATTTGGCATGGAGTGACCTCCCTCAGTAACATTAGCTGAATGAGGAAGTAAATGGGACATGATGAGTGCAGGCTAGTAGACGATGGTCAAAATAATGGAACTTGGAGGCAAAGGGAAAGATGTTCTATTCCGCTTCTGCCGCTCAGGCTTGGACAGTGGAGGTCAGCTCTGCACAGCCAGGTGTCCTGGGTCAGTGAAGACCCTAGCAGTGCCCAGGCTACAGGGTTGTTAAGAGCATTAACTGAGAGAACACAAAACATTCAGCACAGTGCTCAGCTCAGAGCAGGCACTCAAAATATTATTTATTACATTTTACTACTTTTTAAATTTTTTCTTCTATTACAACATTTTCATATTGAAATGTTCTATTTTCTCATTCTCTTTGGGGTGTAACCTGATCTTTTAGGTGCTACTGAAACTGTTGTCTATTTCAAGCCATCTATGGAGCACTTGAATGATACTCAGAAGGGCAGGTGAGAACACCATTCTAGCTGTCATACCTGCCCTTCTCCGTAAGGGGCTGGGCTCAGCCTGGGGCGGAAATGGGTCCACAGGCTGCATCCTGGAGCAGGGACTCCATGGTGGGGACAGGAGGTGTCACTGAGGTGGAGGCTGCTGTGCTCTGCCCTTTGTTTTTTTCTTTCACTTCTATTGCGTTCTCAGCTTTTTTCTTTTCTTTTCTTTTCTTTTTCAGGGAAAATATAGCTGTGATTTGCTTCTATATTTGTTCTGTTTTATTTTGCCTTAGATTTATGTGCTTGTATTAGACAAGGCTTAAAGCCTCGGTGTGTTCGCTGGGGGAAATTTTGCTGCTTTCTCCCTCAGAGTTGCGCCGGTCCACCTTGTCAGGTGGACAATTCACGACTGACAGAGACTGCCTGAAGTCTGGGCGGGTTCAAGTCTTTGGTACGCTTATGAAGTCTGCGAGGGCCAAAGGGGCCCAGAACATCTGGGTGTACAGTCGACTTCAACTGCATCTCACACTCTTGCCCTAGATCCGTGTTCAACCACAGGGAGAGGCTTAAATGTGTGGCTTCATTAGAAAAGCCGGAGTCACTGTAACCTAATTGCTCCCTCATCACAGTGTAAAACTGACACCTACGCTTAGTCCCCGAGTCCTGGCACTGGGCTCCCAGGGGACCCGAACGCTCTTACCAATTTCACTAAATGTTTTCATGATCTTGGCTGTGGAGTTCATGTTTAACAAGTTCCAGAGGAACCAATTTCCTGCTGGAGAAAACTTCCCCACCAAGTTCCCTAATTAGTCCCGGACATCAGCCCAGGGGATCCAGTCGGCCAAGGGAGGATGTTAATGGGCCACAGGTGGTGGCTGCCATTTAGGTACCAAGGAGACAGATGAACTGTGCAGAGACCAGAGACCTGTAAACACATGTATTTCTGCTGCTTTTTCTTTTCTTTTAGGAGGAGGGAGTACCTCCTCTTAAAATCATTGAGAAATTGCCTACCACGGAATTCTCTAAACCACTAACCTTAAACATTTTAGTCTGACTTTATAAATTGTCACTTTACACCCTGACAATTTATAGAGAACCTCAAAGAACTTTTCTTCATACCGATTATAGTAATTGATATTTACAACATTGGAAATTAAAGATAAGGTGTTTTAAAAATATTACTTTAACTCATTTAAAAATAACAGTAATAAGCCAGTACATGTTAACAAAAATAACATTGTGATGAAAAATAATTGTATTTTCTTTTTTTTCTTTTTTTTAATATATTTTATTGTTTTTTTACAGACAGGAAGGGGGAGAGAGAGAGAGTTAGAAACATCGATGAGAGAGAAACATTGATCATCTGCCTCCTGCACACTCCCCACTGGGGATATGCCCGCAACCAAGGTACGTGCCCTCGACCGGAATCGAACCTGGGACCTTTCAGTCCGCAGGCCGATGCTCTATCCACTGAGCCAAACCGGTTAGGGCAATAATTGTATTTTCAAAAATATATTTAGAACAATGGCACTGTATTACGTTTTTGCAAATCCTTTTAATGTCTGGCGTAATTGGATGCAGCTGAGTTCTCATAGCTGCTTCTGCATTCAATCCGTTGTGATATACAGTGCATCATATAATTTCTGGACAACTCTACATTTCTGAGAGAATGAAAGATAAAAGGCAAATCATATCCTAATATTACGAAAACTATCGTGACGTCACAGAATCCCTGAAAGAGTCTGTCTCCAAGGGGTCCCCAAACCAACTGTGAGAACCACTCCTCTAAACAAAACCGCAATAAAGATGGTCATTGAGTGGTGTTGTTGCTGAACGAAACATAAAGCAAAGCCATAGACTGGGAAAAGAACTTGCAGCTATTAAGATGGAGGTGTCTGTGCCCTACTCCTGCGATTTCCACTGCTTTAGGCCATACAAGCCTATTGGGAGTTCTGGCCTTCTGCTGAGACATCATTACAACGACATTTGGGATGGTCTGCCTGTGTTTCTGGATGATAATAATAATAATAATACACAGAAAAACAGCCCATCTTAGAAGTCCTAACATTACTATAATTTTATTTTGAAACAGTGCCTGATATTCTATAAATTGCCAGATATCACAAGTTTATAGAGTTCCTTAGCAAAGGCTGCAGTGTTGGGGGAAAAGCACTTGATACCTGAAACAAGGATTTCCATGTGCAGTGAATGCCTGGTTTCCCCCCTCTGAAGGCCTGGCTGAGAAGTCGGAGGAGAGGACAAACATGGACTTTCTAAAAAAGAATTGCCTTTTTTTACTTCCCCAATGCAACTGTATCATATACTCAAATCGCCCGTGCTGACGGGCTCCTTCCCATCCCAGAGAAGCTGCAGAGGACACATGATGATCTAGGGCGGTGGGTCCCTCCTGCAAGCACAGCCAGTACGATGAACAATTCCTCCCGTGACCTCTGCGCATGACTGACGCCAGACAAACGGTTGTACCCAGTGTGGCCACCCCAGGAGGTGCTGCAGCTGGGAGGTGCATTGGAGACCACAGTTCAGTGCGTGGCCATGGCAGCAATGCTGGGCACTGGCCTGACTTCCGCCACAGGAGAGACTATAGAGCAAGCCCCCTGGCAAAAGCGTGAGCCCCAAAGAAAACTGCGGTCTAATCCCATCCAACCACAAAATAATTCTCAATGCTTGAACAAATTCCTTAGTATCTCCCAAATCCTCTATTCAGTGGTATTGGAAGAATAAGATACACTCATCCATGGAAGAGGCTTACTTATTCAGATAAATAGTACGTGTCTAACACATGCCAGCTATTTTTAAAATGCACACTTGACGTTGTTTCACCCCTGTGTAACATCCTTCAGCAACGCCCCCATACCTTTTCAAACTTGAATTCAAATTCCTTCGTGTAGCTCGTAAAGTCACTCACACCTTGAACTCATTTTTTTTGTCCCTCCCCAAATACCATAAGCATCTGTCACACAGTGCTCCTTCGGATCTTAAAATCCATCATGCTTTTCAGACTCTCATTTTTCTCTAGATGTAAAGTCCTCTTTCTGGTTTTCGCCATGTCGCTAACTCTTACTAGTCTTACATACTGTGACCACACCACCTCCTCCAGGAAGTCTCCCCCGACTCCTACTGTTAAGACACACAGTGAAGTCTCACAGCACAGGTGTTAACCACAATTATAACACTCACCATGCAATGCTATAAGAGTTCACTTATCTGCTTCAGTATTTGGTTGTAAGCTCCCAGTGTCTGATCTGTGTGCCTGATCTATGTTCCTAACACCTAACACAACAACTGGTACACGTGGTAGATATCATGGGTATGAAGGATAGTCAGATGAGATAACAGACTTAGTCCATCATTGTGAATGCATAATTCAAACATGTCAAACTCGCAGCCTGTGGGCCGCATGCCTCGTTTATTTGGCCCGTGTTAGCCTTTGAGTTTGACATGCTTGGAGTAATGTGTGGGGTGTAGGATGATGGTTATGCTGATGGTGATGATGTGATGGTGATGGCCTTCAAACACTTCATTCCTTCCTCCTGGACTGCTCCACCCTCCACAGCTGGGCCTAGTAGTCATGGTGGTGGTGGTTGTGACAAAAGAAGTGAGCAAAATTGGGGAAGGAGACAGAAGGGGGTTGGAGGATGTACCTCTGTTCTTCTGATCCTAAGCCTAACAAAAATATACACCTACGCCTATGAAGGACATGGACGGTTCCACTGCCTTTGCCACCCGCCCAGAGCTGATGTGATTGATTCTATTACTTTCTGTGAATTCATCAGGGATGATATTGGTAAACCAATAAATAACAAGTATAGCTCCCCTGGACTTTGAGCAGTGAGATTATAGCAATTACAAGCTTGAGCCGCTAGATGGCAGCGAGAATCTAGTTCATTCTTTGGGATAGTTAACCAGATCCCTCCTGGAACATTCGTTCATTTAGTGCCTGGAGGCTCCTTCCCAGATCCACTTCCTGTCCCAAGTACCCTGTCCCATACCCCCTAGTATGAGTTCCTTGGTCCCTGGAATCCCTGTAACTTTACAGCTCTCCTTTCCGTTCTCTGTGATACATGGAGCCCCCCATCCATTGGTGTCTATCCCTTCGTCAGATAGAAAAACATCAGCAGCTCAAGTCCCGAATCACACTAATTCAATATCTCTTCTCTTTTGGATTATTTCCAGGGAACTTCAAGCCTTCTGCAGTCTCCTCACCCTAAGAAGACCCTCCCGCCCTAGCCAGTTTGGCTCAGAGGATAGAGCATCGGCCTGTGGACTGAAGGGTCCCGGGTTTGATTCCAGTTAAGGGCACATGCTGGCTCGATCCCTAGTAGGGAGTGTGCAGGAGGCAGCCACTCAACGGTTCTCGATCATCATTGATGTTTCTCTCTCTTTCCCTCTTCCTCTCTGAAGTCAATAAAAATATATTTTACAAGAGAAAAGAAAAAAAGAAGACTGTAGTGTGCATCTCTAGCTATTGCCCTGCAGCTGTATTCCCTTAGTTCAGACCTTCCTTCTGAGCCTGGTCGACATATCTCAGCTATCTACTTTACTCTGATTCCACACAGGCATCTACAACTTTACTCACCCCAAACTGGATTTCACCAGAAAAAAAAAGTCTTCCCTTCCAGTGTTCCGCGGCTCAGCGAATGGCACCCTCATCCACTCTCTACTCCAACCAGAAATATGGCTTCACCTTTGTTGACTTTCTCTCTTCTACCCTCTCCCACATAGAATTCATTACCAGGTCCTGTCCATTTGATCTCTTAAATATGGGTAGAGACATTCTTGCTGCTCCATTTCCACTGCCCCCGTCGAAGTCCAAGCCTCACCTCTCACTGGGTTATAGCAATTGTCTCTTCCTTGCCTCTTTCTACTCTAAAACCTCACCCATCAATGATCTACTCAGAAGGACATTTTATTTTATTTTTTTATGTTTTTGGTGTTTTTTTATATTGTTTTATTGCTTATAGTATTACAAGTGTTAGATAGGTCTCCATTTTTCTCCCCTGACCATCCCCCCTGCTCCCCTAGCCCCCAGTGTCTTGTGTCCATTGAGTATACTCACATGCATGCATGCAAGTCAGAAGGACATTTTAAAAGGACAAGTATGTCCATGGCACTGCTTTGCTTTACACCTCATTGGCCCCTTTCGCTAGTACGTGAGTTCAGAGTGTTTACTAAACCTATAAGACTCTGCATGATCTGGCTTCCACCTGCCTCTTCACCTCACTCCTCCCTCTCCAGCATTCTCTTTCCTGAGATGACATCAGACTCCTTTGCATGCAGGCCTTCAAAGCTTCATTCCTTCCTCCTGGGTTGCTCCACCCTCCAAGGTTGGGCCCGGCAAACTCTTGTCAACCTTAACGCTCAGTTTGAATGTCACTTTCCCAGGGAGGCCTTTCTGTTCTTCCCAAGGCCATTTCTCTCTGTTCCACCCTCTGGGTGAGATAGGTCTTCCTGTTATAGTGTCCTGTGCTTTCTCTTTACAATAAGTACAGTTGTAATAATATTTTTATTATGTTTTTAGTTGTATCTCCCATTAGAATCTCTTGCTTACCTTTGTGTTCTCAGCAAGTAGCATAGTGTCTGGTACATAGAAGTCATTCAAAAAAATGTTGTTGAATAAGGATTAAAGGCTGCTTTCCCTTTCTCAAACTGGTCATTCTCCCTCTCACCAGTGTCTTTGCATAGATTGTTAGAAAGTCATAGCCAAACACACACACACACACACACACACACACACACACACACTGGCTCTATATTGACTTTCTACAAATAAGATAACACTCATCCTTCAGTTCTTAATTCAAGTATCACATCAATGCAACCATACTAGAACCCTAAAAGTTGACATTGATTCTAAGATGGGAGCAAGCGACAGAATTGTAAGTATCTTGAGGGCAATAATAATGAAAGCTCGATGGGCTCCAAGGAGATTGTTGATGTAGGGCTTGCAGACAGTTAGGAAGTTATTAGATGCTAGATAAAAGGCACTGGTTGTACATCAAGATTATTATTATTTTCAAAAGACTGAATAGATTTTCAGGGAAGTTACTGTATTGAACAATCAAGTGCTTTGCCAGGAGGCCCGGTCAGGCGTCCCCTGGAATAGCAGTGTGAGGCTAATGAAATAGTACAGCCATGTTCCTGTGGACGGTAAACTGCAGGGGGTTTGGTAGTCTGGGTTCTCTCAGTACTCACTGTTTATGAAACCGATATTAAACGAGCTGTCAAAGTAAGAATTGCACTGGACAAAGTTAAACAAAAGAAACTTTATTCAAGACTATTTGCAATAGGGGAGAGAGATTGAACCCAAACTCGGCTGCGACAAAGGCCCGGAGAGATTTTGAGAGCTGGAGTGAGGGAAAGCATGAGCCACGTGTCTGCTAACCAAGCTTACCCAGAGGGAGCGTGAACTCTCCCATATCTCCATAGCAGGAGGCGGTTTCAAAGGAGGCAGAGGAAGGATTTGCACTCCCCAGTTTTCTAAAGTGCTCTCTGCAAAGTGAGGAGAGGGGCCTCTGATCGGGAAGAGCACCTGTCCGATGGGCACTCAGCTGAGGAGAGGGTTGAAGGCCATCGTGTGACTTGAAGGCATCTTTCTATTTCTGCACTGTATCATCGGGGCTCTGCTGTGCTGTTGTCCTTATTTCACAAGCTTTTGGTGAGCTACGTGGTGTGCAATTTGAGTTGTGAAACAGATGTAAATTTGCAGCCCAGTGAAGAAATGTCTTATGTAACGGCTTCACTCAATTCTGACCTGTTCCAGAAGCTCTTGCTCTCAAAAAGATGTGAAAGTGCTTTCCTAGATACTGGGAGCGTGCCCTCCGGAAAGTGAGGGCAGGATTACCCTGATCCTCGTTGGGTACCTTCCCTTCAGAGGGACACCCTGTTGGATCAGAGACTTCTCCGTTAAGCCCACTGAGTGAAAGCTGAATGGTATTCAGAAAGGGGACTCGTGGAGGTTTGTTCCAGGACACTGCCAAGATCCCGACTGCTACAGGTGTCTTCTTCTGGGTCAGCCCGTTCGTTATAAGGGACAGTGGAGGTGAGGAAGCGAGTACATCGGCAGCAAGACCCACTCATGTACTAGTGTGTGTTGGGGCTCTTTCCCAAAGCAGGGGCGACAGTAGCACAAGGAGTTGTTTCAGGTGAGGCAGCAATGAAGCTGCGCCTTAAGAATTACAGGCATTTCATGATGTCGGAATAATTGCAACAGAAACGATAGCAGCAAACATGTTTGAATAGACCATTTATTTATTTATTTATTGTTGATCCTCATGCCGGGATATTTTCCCTTTGATTTTTAGAGAGTGGAAGAGAGAGGGAAAGACAGAGAGAAACATCGATGTGAGAGAAACACATCAATTGGTTGCCTCCTGCACAAGCCCTGACCAGGGCCCCAGCCGGAGAGGAGCCTGCAGCTAAGGTACATGTTCTTGACCAAAGTCAAATCCGCAACCCTTTGGTCTGCAGGCTGATGCTCTATCTGCCGAGCAAACCAGCTAGGGCTGAATAGACTTTTTATGTAGTAGAAAAAGAACTGACTTTTCCTTTGAAAAAACTCACATTCTAAGCAAAATCAGTGACTAGAGATCGAAACCTAAGTATATCCTCAGAAGGGAGAAAGTGAATAATAAAAATAAAGAAAAAACATCCTATATTTTGCAAACACATTATTTGATTTTGTTTTTCAACATCAATTATAGTTGTTTGCTAGTAGCTTAACATTCAGAAGATTGCTTATTTCTTCTAAAACTAGATTTGCTAATCTGTTCAATGAAGTAGGAATTTACTGCATAACAATACTATATGATTTAAATGAGGTAAATTATAATCTGGTACAGTGGGTGGTACTAAAAATATTGGTTCCTTTTGTATTGAAGCTTTCTTTTAAATTCACGACAAATAAAAACATATCCATTGTAGCAGTTAGGGTCCTTTAGTTGTAAATGGCAGGGAACTCACCCACATTGACTTACACAAAAATAATATAAAATCATATACACAGAGGCCTTATGGTTGATAATGGTCCCAAGTGCAAGACTTTGAACCAGGGCTTGATTTTTTTGAAACAAACAAACACTATCCAATGAGAACAGACTGTTTATTCAGAGTTGGTTATGGAAAGGACGTCAGTCACCCTCATGTGGGTTTAGTTCCAAGGCAGGCAGAAGAGTGGGGAAACTTTATAGTGAAAAAAAAAAGGAAGACTACAAATATGTTGTTTGGAGGTTGATGGAATGCAGAGCTGGAGGTGGGCATCTTACAGAATTGGTCTTGGGATCATATTCAGCTTTCTCTGGTTTTCCTGAGTTGGAGGGGGGAGTGATAATAAGTAAGGAAATGGCCATCATTGATCAAGTTCTGACTGTTCCGGGCTGATCGATACAGGGTTGTAGGTCAGAACTTTGTTGTCATATATGGTCTGGTCATCATATATTCAGTTTCTCTGTTTATTTATAATTATCAGTTCTAACTCATGGTGGGCTTACTCCATTCTGCATGTTTTATCCTAGTGGTTTTAGAAATGGCTCCAGCAACATTAGGCTTTAGTTTCTTTCTCAATAGAGTTCATCAGAGAATAAAACTCTCTTTTAGAATTCCTGGGGGAGAGGAGGCATGCAGGGGTCAGGATTGACCCTTCTATTTCATTGGCTCTGACGGCATCATATTCACCCTTGAGCCAATCATAGTTGCAGGCAAGTAGAAACCATGAGCTGCAAGCCTTTGAACTGAGGTGGGGAAAATTAAATCCCTAAACAAAATCTGTGCTTATTTTGGTTTGAATGTTAGGATCATCTTCAATAAAATATCTGTTATAGGAGTAAATGAGTAAATAGTGAGGCTGGCCTCAGTCTTTTTAACACTGAATCTCAGAACACAGTTACAATATTTTTGACTTTTAAAGAAAACTGATTGTGATCCAAAGTAGTGTCACTAAGACGTGTTGACATATCTGTGAAGGCAGCGGAACCACATTCTTCTGTGTGGTTCTAAAAATATTCCAGCCCTAACTGGATTGGCTCAGTGGATAGAGCGTTAGCCTTCAGACTCAAGGGTCCCAGGTTAAATTCCGGTCAAGGGCATGTACTTTGGTTGCGGGCACATCCCCAATAGGGAGTGTGCAGGAGACAGCTGATTGATGTTTCTAACTCTCAATCCCTCGCCCTTCCTCTCTGTAAAAAATACATAAAATTATATTAAAAATAATAAAATAAAAATATTCCATACTTTTATTCTTCTTAAAATGATTATTCTGGTCAGCTATTAAAATTATGAAATCAAGAATGGTGGTAGTCAGTTAAAAAAAAGTGATGGACTCTAACAGGACCATCAGAGCTTTGTACGGACCCAGCTTACAGCTCATAATAAGAATCTTCAGGGGAAATAGTACTGCAGCAAACCAAACCTGCTTAAAATCCTAAAGAAATGAACCTTTAACAGTGTGAGTGGAGTGTCTTAATGTTCATGATGGCATTTAGTTAGATTTTAATATATTTTTATTGATTTCGGAGAGGAAAGAAGAGGGAGAGAGAAATAGAAACATCAATGATGAGAGAGAATCATTGATTGGCTGCCTCCTGCATGCCTCCTAGTGGGAATCAAACCTGCATCCCGGGCATGTGTCCTGACAGGGAATCAAACCATGACCTCCTAGTTCATAGGTCGACACTCAACCACTGCAGCCGGGCTCATGATGAAATTTATATGAAGCTTAAAGCAAAATATTAACAATAGGTACATGAAATGATGCTCAACATCACCAATCATCAAGGAAATGCAAATCAAAACCACAATAAGATATCACCTCACATCTTGTTGTTAGAATGTTTATCATCAATAAGACAAGAGATAACAATTTGTTGGCAAGGATATGGAGAAAATGGAACTCTTGTGTTATCCATCATTATAAAAATAATCCTATCATCGCGTGAAAGAAATTCCTTTCAAAGAATCATTCAGACAGGCATAATCTGGTTTGTACAATTGTTACTGTACATCTTAAATATATATTTATAGATTCCAGAATATTGTTTGGTTGATTTTGAGTCATGAAACTTCTACAGATTTTCTTTAGTGAACAAATTTTCCCTTTCAATGAAAAAGAGACTTAACTGTCCCTCCAAAATATCTATGTATTAGTTTGCTAGGGCTGCTGTAACACAGTATCACACACTGGGTGACTCAACAACAAAAACTTATAATCTCACAGTTTTGGAGGCAAGAAGTCCAAAACTGTTGTCAGCAAGTTCAGTTCCTTCTGAGGCTATGAGGGAGGGATCTGTCCCAGGCCTCTCTCTTTGGCTTAGGTGGTCATCTTTTCCCTGTGTCGCTTCATGTTGTCTTCTCTCTCTGCATGTATCTGTATCCAAATTTCCATTCTTTATAAGGACACCAGTCATGTCGGATGATGGCTCACCTTAGTGATGTCACTTCAACTTGACTATGTCTGTAATGACCGCCTCCCCAAATAAGGTCACATTCTCAGGCACTGGGGCTTAGGACTCCATCATGTCTCCAACGATCCTATTTAGTAGAAACTCACTGTAGAATATTCATGTACTTCAGGTTCTAAGAAATTCAATAGTCCTAATTCAGAAACAGTTATCTTGCTATTCCCTCAGGACTCTAGCACTACAGGACAGCCTCTGGCCCTGTGGCTCATTCAGGACTTCAGAGAGCTGGGCTCTCCGGGTCCCTGGTCCCTCCCAGCTGCTCTGCTCCATGGCTGCAGGGTAACTTACTTAGGCTCCACTGACATATGTTGTTGATTAGACACATAATAGGCCTGTTCCTGGAACTCCACTGGGTTCTGTTGTTCCTTGTTGTTTCAGTGTATTTGCTTTGGCAAGGATACTGAACACTTACCATAACACAAGTCCCAGACTGAGAGCACAGCAGGGGGCATTTCTCAGACCTCATTGGCATGTGGAGTCCCCCTGGAGGTCACAAGGAGGTGAGCCTTGCACAGCCTGCCCTTTTTTGCTGGCTCCTGTTCTCTCCCAAATGGCAGCTTAGAGAGGTTGTTTTCCTTTCCTTTCTCTAGAACTAGATACGTGGGTGCAGCCCTGCACGACCTCATTAAACAGTGCCAGGTAATCATGGCATTTCATACACTGAAAAACCGGTCCTCTATACACCATAAGGAGATGAGAGTGCCATCTTTATAAGTCAGTGAAGGGAGTCCCACAGGAGAGTTCTTAGAAATCAGCCAACTGGCAGAGTCAAGAAGATTCAGTGGGGAAAGGCTCCTCAATAAATGGTGTTGGGGCCTGGTCAGTGTAGTTCAGTGGTTGAGCATCGACCCATGAACCAAGGGGTCATTGGCCCAATTCCCAGTCAGGGGACATACCTGGGTTGCAGGCTCGATCCCCAGTGTGAGGACATTAGGAGACAGCTGATCTGATCGATGTTTCTCTGCCATCACTGATGTTTCTATCTCCCTCTCTCTTCCTCTCAATAAAAATATTTTTTAAATAAATAAATAGTATTGGGCAAGCTTGCGAGCCACATACAGAAAAATATAATTAGGACCCCATTCTTCAACGCTCATGAAAATGAACTCTAACTGGATTAAAAACTTAAACCTAAGACCTGATACAATAAAACTCCTAGAAGAAAACATAGGAGAAAATCTCCTTGACATTGGTCATGGCAATGACTTTTTAGCCATGACAACAAAAGCACAAGCAACAGCAGCAAAATTCAACACGTGGGATTACATCAAACTAAAACGCTACTGCACCAGCAGGAGAAATAACCAAAGAAAAGGCATCTTACAGAATGAGAGAAAATATTTGCAAGTCATATATTTAAGGGGTTAATATCCAAAATACATGAAGAATTCACACAACTCAGTAACAGAAAAATAAAACAACCTCATTAAAAAGTGGACGGGGGAACTGAATAGACATTTTTCCAAATAAGACCTACAAATGGTCAACAGGTACGTGAAATGATGCTCAACATCATTAATCATCAAGGAAATGCAAATCAAAACCACAATAAGATGTCACCTCACATCTTATTGTTAGAATGTTTATCATCAAGAAGATAATAGATAACAATTGTTGGCAATGATGTGGAGAAAGTGGAACTCTTGTGCACTGTTGGTGGAAATATAAATGGGTGCAGCCACTATGGAAAACAGAAAAGAGAGTCCCCAAAAAGTTGAAAATAGAACTACCATATGATCCAGCAATCCCACTTGTAGGTATATAACCAAAGAAAATGAAAAAGGGATTTTGAAGAGATGTCTGCCCTCCCATGTTTATTACAACATTATTCACAATAGTCAAGATATGAAAACAATCTACATATCCATCAATGGAGGAATGGATAAAAAAGTGATATGTATACAATATAATAGAATATTCTTCAGCCGTACAGAAGAAGGAAATCCTACCACTTATGATAATATGAATTAACCTGGAGAGCATTGTGCTAAGTGAAATAAGCCAGACAGAGAAAGACAAATACTGTATGGTATCACTTATATGTGGAATTTTAAATAAATAAGTAAAAATATAAGTCTTACTCATACAAACAGACCATAGAATGGTGGTTTCCAGGGGCTGGGGTAGGAGAAATAGGGAGATATTGATCAAAGGATATAAACTTTCAGTTATGAGATAAGTTCTGTGGATTTAATTAATGTACAGTATGGTGACTATAGCTAATAACTTATGCATACTTGAAAGTTGCTAATAGACCTCAAGTGTTTTCAACTAAAAAACACAAAAGGGTAACTTTGTGAAGTTATGGATGTGTTAATTAACTTGATTGTGGTAACCATTTCACATGTATGCATATCAAACCATCACATTGTTCTCTAAATATATACAATTTTTTATACTTTTATGGATTTCAGAGAGGGAGAGAAAGGGAGAGAGAAACAGAATGTCAATGATGACAGGGAAACATCATCAATCAGCTTCCTCCTGCACACTACCTACTGGGGATCGAGTTCCAAACTGAAGGCATGTGCCGTGATTGGGGATTGAACCTTGACCTCCTGGTTTATTGGTCAAAGCTCAACCACAGAGCCACACCACCCTACTAAATATATACAATTTTAATTGTTGATTATATCTCCATAAAGCTGGGGAAATATGTAAATTAGGTATTAAAAAGAAAAAAACGATTTATACAATCAGTGAATGGACAAATGATTAAAGAATGATTAGAAGGAAACCCTGTATTTAGCTTCCTTTTTGCTTGCTTGTTTGTTTTAGATAAGCCTTATCTTATTGGTTTTTTAAGAGTTATGAAAAGGAAATTGCAGGCTATCAAGGAATTGAATTCAATGAAACTTTTTTGTGGATGCTTCTTTGATGTTTGACTGACAACAGAAGTATACAACATTCAGATATTACCCACAGTTTTAGCAATCTGCTGATGTAATTTGGTAATGTTTATGAAAGTTTGCAAACTCACAATTGTTTTAACCCACGAAACGCAAGTTGGAAAACGTATTCTGCAGAAATTAAAGCACCGATGTTCATGAATATATAAAACTAGGATTTTTATTTAGCATTCTCTAAAGGAACAAAAATCTAACAAACACTGATATGGCCTCCAATAAGCAATTTTGTGAAGAAACTGTGTTATACTGAATATCAAGGAATATAATGCATCTATGAAAATAATGTGTATATAGATACCCCTAATGTATTAACATATTTGTAGAACTCAAAAAGGTAAGCATACTCATACCAAAAAAATGAACATTATTGCCAGCATTTATTAAATTTAAGAGTTCAGTCAAGCAATGACCAAATATCATGGGGCTTCCCAGCACAGTCAGAATGTGTGCAGATCGACTTTCCTTCGCCAGATTTTTATCAAAGCTCTTTTCATCTCACTGTTTCGCAAGGTGTAGATCAGTGGATTCAGCAGAGGCGTGAGAAGTGAGTAAGACAATGACATCAGTTTCTTGGTTTCTGGGGAGTAGCCAGATTTGGGTTGTAAGTAAGTCATACTGGCTGTGCCATAGAAGAGAGTGACAGATGTGAGATGGGAGGCACAGGTGGAAAAGGCCTTTTGCCTCCCAGTGGTTGATGGCATCTTCAGGATGGCAAAGAGGATTCGAATGTAAGACAAGAGTATCAACAAGAAAGGAACCATGATGATCAAAATGGTGCCAGTGAATGCATAGATTTCAAACAAAAAGGTGTCTGCACATGCAAGCTCCAGCACTGCTGGGGTCTCACAAGAGATATGGTTGATTTCACTGGGGCCACAAAAGGGAAAACTAAAAACCCATGTAGTCTGCAAAGTAGCCACCATGACCCCTGAGACCCATGAGAATATTAGGAATTTCATGAAAACCCTTTTGTTCATAAGCATTGGGTAGCTCAGAGGATGGCAGATGGCAGCAAATCTGTCATAAGCCATTGCCCCCAGGAGAAAGCATTCGGTCGCACCAAAGGAAAGAATGAAATACATCTGTGCAAAACAACTCACAAATGAAATGGACGTTTTCTCAGTGGAGAGAACCACCAGCATTTGAGGCATAATGACAGCACTGAAACTCACATCCAGCACAGACAAGTTGAGGAGGAACAGGTACATGGGAACGTGGAGGCTCTGTTCCAGGGAGATGATGACTATGATGATGACATTTCCTATCAGGGTCGCCAGGTAAACAACCAAGAAAACCCCGAAGAGCTGCTCTTGGAGCTCAGGAAAGTTAGAAAAGCCCAAGAGGATGAATTCAACCACAGAGCTTTGATTTTGCCTTTTCATGTGAGCAGTATAGCATACCTTATTTTTATGGACATGGTATATGAGTTATGAAGTTGCCATCCAATAGCTGTGTCTGTGTCTGCATTCACCCAGATATTCTTGACAGATGATATAAAAAGGAATCCATCCTGAAGGCGTTTGGTTTGGCAATTTTGGAGAATGGCCAGTTGCTCAGATTAATGAATCTTTCTAATAAAAAGGAAGAAGTGAAGAATTCTGGCTCAGAAACCTTGTCTGTAAAGTACAAAACATATCAGAGTTCTTTTGCAACTTTTACATTATGTAGTTGAAAATTAAACACAACCTTAAAACAAACAATTGTTTTATAGTTTGGGTTCCACTCCCATGACATTGCTATCAGTATCATTTATTTTTCTCAATTTTAAATAATATGAAATTTTTTAAAGTATTAAAAAGTAGACAAGTGGGAAAAGATACCCACAAAAATGTTTATTACAACTTAATAATTCAAAGTTACAGCAAAGTTATTTTATACTTATAAAAAATATGTATCATGTTCAAATATCAATCATGTACATGATTCAATTACATATAAAGGCACCTTCTCATCAAGAACTTCATTCAATCATTAACTATTCAACAAACACTGATTTAGCAACTAAAATTTTCTAGGCTCAGTAATCTCAGGTACACATTTGATCCCACAACTCCACCAAGAGCTGGAAACCCTACGTAAATTAGCATTTACCCTGGCTTCAGTACTCTCTAACTCCTCCCATTATACCTTGCCCTATTTTTCTTCATTATTACCAACTGACATTATACATATACTAGTAAATATATGTAAATTTCATAAATATATGTAAATCTAACTCACTATAATATAAAGTCCAGGATTTAAACAAATCAACCAAAGGACTTTTGTGCATGCATTTAAGCATAACCAATGGACACAAAACACTGGGGGGTAAGGGACGCTGGGAGAAGGGCAGGAGAAAAAAGAGATATATGTACTAATCTTTGTAATACTTTATGTAATAAAAAAAAATGGGGGGAAAATAAATAAATAGATAAAGTCCAGGATTTAAATATTTTCTTTTGTTCTTTGCTTTACTCACAATGTCTAAAACAGTCCCTGGCCCATAATAAATGCTAAACCAATATTTGATGAATAAGGAATTTAAAAAATGAGGAAAATTGACTATACTTTGCCCTGACTAGTCTTAGAGCGCCAAGGGGTCTCAGGTTCAATTCCTATTCAAGGGCTAATACCTGGGTTGCAGGTTGGATGCCAGGCCCCAGTCAGGGTTCATTTGGGAGGCAACCAACCAATCGATGTGTCTCTCACATCGATGTGTCTCTCCCCCACCTCCCTTCCACTCTCTCTAAAAATCAACGGAAACATATCCTTCAATGAGAATTTAAAAAAAAAAATCCATTATACCTTGGAGGAATAGAGTGTCTTTTAAAAACTGAAACCAGCACACAAACTTTTGGAAAGCAGAAGTAATAACAAGTGCTTACACATTTCAGTGAAAGTCAGATTAATTAATGGGGAAGAAGAGTGAACAACCATAATCACAGGATGTCACTGGTGGAAGTTACATTAGGTGGAAGGAGAAATGTGAATGGAGGGGTGACTTGCTCAGGCCAGAGGTATTTGATGACACCTTATTATTGCAATAGAGGCCTATGTCCCTTATGTGATGTTTTGAAAACCAGCAAATACACCGTTGCAGAAGGGAAACCCAGGAGAACACAGTGAGGACAAAGTAAGCTGAAGTCATTTAACATTGTCTTGCGTGCAGATCAGAAGGACATTAGCAGACAGAAGATAAGTTGATTTATTTCTGGGTTTGACCATAATCATCCATTAAAATTAAGTGTCTGTATTAACCATAATAATTATATTTGGGTAGCAAAAAAATCTAAAATTAGTAAAATGTAGTCACAGGATCAGTTAAACCCCATTACTAATGGGAAATAAAGAATAACAGGTTTTCAGCTGCAAATATTTTAAAGTGGATAGATTTTTAGTCCCTGCTGGCTATCTCAATTGGTTGGAGTGTTGTCCTATACACCAAAAGGTTGTGGGTTCAGTTCCCAGTGGGGGCACATACAAGAGGCAACTGATGGATGTTTCTCTCCTCCCACCTTTTCTCTCTCAGATCAATAAAAATGTATCCTCAGTTGAGGATTAAAAATAAATATAAATAAAAGCAGATAGGTATTTTAAATTAGAAAATTCAGGGTATCGTAGAAACAAAATAGAAAACTTTCTAGGACTGACTGCAGGCATGTATGGGACGGAATGTTCATGGGCGGTAAAGAGCAGCTGAGCACAGACACTCCTAAGTTCTCCGTAACATAGAAGACTCTGATGCTGTCTTGGACCTAACTCACCAGTCACTCCCTTCTGTAGGTTTCATCCTTGCAATTGAAAAAAAAAGGTAAGAATTAGATTAATTTACCAAGTTCCCTTCCAGTTCCATATTTCTAAGATTTGACAATTAGTTCCTGCAAAGTACTTCTACTCCTAATTATTACTTGAACTTTCTCTAAAAAAAAGAGAAAAACAAATTGAATAGCATCCAAACCAAGAGTGTGCTGATTCAAATGTTTCAGCTGTTGTCTGGTAATTCCTGAGCACAGAGAAATCCCTTCAACAGCATCTCCGGCTCTCAGGAAGAAGAGATGTACATGGCAAACCCACCATCAAGCACACAAGCAGAAGCTTCACTTTCTTACCTGTTGACTCTGTCTCTTTAATTTCACACTTCTGGGTCTGATGTTTTACCTCTGGCCAAAGCCACCGTCTCAGAAATACCACTCAGATATTTATTGTACTGATTCTAGAATTATATGACATTAAATTATGTGCCCTGGAGAATCCCTCCCTGGAGAACGTGGAATCACTTCACAAACACGTTCCCATGTTCTCAAGTGATAACTAAAGAGGCTTGAACTTGGCCCCTCGGGCGAGAAAGCTCAAGAGCACACACCTGGAGCCACCACTCCTTCATATTCCTAGAGGGGAAAATGCCTCTCTACACAAGAGACGTGATTTCATCGTGACATCTCCCAATAGGAGGGGAAGGCAGAGGCTGACTAAAGGTTGTAAATGGGGGAAGAAGAGAGCGGTGGGGTGAGGGGTGGAGTGTGAGCTAGAGGGAGAGGATCTGAGTAGAGGGGCGCACAGTTTGGGCAGTGGTTGGAAACAAGCTGAAGCAAGTCTATGGGGGCTTTGTAGAAAGTCCAAGAACTTTTGATCATTTTTAGTCCAAATAGAGTCACTGAAAATTGTTGAGGACAATGTCATTACAATTGTCTCCATAGATTAAGGAGACCAGACGTCCCGCTTTTGGCGGGACAGTCCCGATTTTTAACAATTTGTCCCGTGTCCCGCGGTGTTTTAAAAAAGTCCCGATTACTCTTTGTAATATTTTAAGTAATAATAAAAAAAGAAAAAGAAAGAACCCCCCTGGTCAATGGTGTACCACTTTAAATTTGGTCACCTTACTAGATAGAAATTTTAAACTAGGAGTCAAAAACTCTGGACCAGTTTGTATGATTTAAGTCATTTAGCTCCTCTGATTCTATTACTTTCCCTGCAAAATCACCCTCATGTCATTAATCTCAGGGAACACATGAGAGAATCAGGCACGTGGGCATCAGTCCAAACTGCCGGAGCAGTTCATAGGCCCCAGGCTGTCTGCAGGCCCGGCTTTGTCCAGAACTGGATGTGGCCAGAATGCAGGCTGCCTTGGTCGGTTTGTCCTCTGTTTTCTGGGAGCGGGCTTCATTCTCAAGGGAGCTCACCCCTCCTGGCAGCAGAAGGGTTCATTCTGTGTAATCTGTATCCAGTGGGAAATGTGTCGGTTATCCTGAGGAAAAGGGGGTTTTCATTCACAAATTCTAATCCAAGGGCCCTTCCAATGTCATTCACCAAGGTGGGGTAACACCCCATGCACGGCCCAGTCACCTGCAGCAGGTGTGAGAAATGCTGCCTTGTATGTAGTTTCCATGATTCATGACCCATAACACCCCCTGTGGGCTTCCATCATACTGACATGTTCGATTTATTGGTGTCAGTGATGGGAACGCAGGTGATAGGTACTTTGTAAGAGGTCAGGATGTTGAGGCATGATTTTTACACTTTCCTATGTGTGTATTAGGTGTCAGTGAAAAGTGTATGCAAACATTGCAGATACATGCTAACAGGGAAAAAATACATTTTTAAATTAAGTAAACACATTCATTTATTACTAGTAGCCCTGCACACAAATCCCTGAGTGAGTAGCTCACTGCCACTTGCCTCAGCTGGCCACCCTGCCCACCGCCACTTGTAGCTTGCTGCCCCGGCCTCCTGTAGCTCTCCACCACTTGTAGATCGGTCATGATGTTATGGCGTCCCAGCTAATTTGCATATTCATATATTATTATATTAGATTTTGTCCATAACTGAACTCCTGGTCTTTTCCTAAAATCTACACCACCCTCTGCATTCTTCATCTCAGGTAAATAACAGCTTAAAGCTTCTAGTTACACAGGCCAAAAGCCTATGAGTCATCCTTGAATCCATTTTTTTCTCCCAAACCATATCAATTCCATCACCTATCTGTAGCTCTGTCTTCAAAATACCGTGTTAAAAATTCTCACCTTTCCTAAAGCTAACACTCTGGCTCAATCTACTTTCTTCTCTTCGCTGAATAATTGCTATAGTCTCCAAACTTCTCCTTTCTTCCTCCCTTTCTTCTGCTCAAAATATTTCAGTAGCACCCTATCCCATTCAGAATAGAAGCCAAACTCAAAAACATAGACTCAAGATCTGTTTCCCACCTGGGTTCTCCGGGCTCATCCTTGGCACATCCCTTTAGTCACTCCTACTCAACCATGAGCTTCCTTGCTATTTCTCTGAACCACCAGCCATGTTTTCATCTCACAGCTGCTGCCTCTGTTTTTCCCTGAATATACACTGTTGCTCTCAAAAATGCTAACTCTCTTATGTCCCTTTGCCCAAGTGGCATCTTCTCCATGAGATCATCCCAAATCAACCTTTTTAAAATTGAATTCCAACAGCAACACAACTATCCTGGTTTATTTTTTCTCCACAGCATGCCTCAGAATAGACACATCTAAATCATAAGGATGTGGAAAGGTTAAAAATCAAAAGATATTACAAAATAATACAGTTACATAAAAGGAAATTTATGTAACTATTATTATCAGAAAAAAAGCATATTTGGGAGCAAGAAGCATTACTACAAAGAGAGTTTAGACTATAATAATTCTAACCTTGTGAACATCCAATAACACAGTTGCAAAATATATCCGTCAATTATTGACCACATCATAAGGGAACTTAAGAGTGTCAGTCATAGCCTGACTAGTTTGGCTCAGTGGATAGAGGGTCAGCCTGCAGACTGAAGGGTCCCAGGTTCAATTCTGGTCCAGGGCATGTACCATGGTTGTGGGCACATCCCCAGTGAAGGGTGTGCAGGAGGTAACCGATCAATGTTTCTCTCTCATCAATGTTTCTAACTCTCTAGCCCTCTCCCTTCTTTTCTGTAAAAAAACAATAAAATATATTAAAAAAAAAAAGAGTGTCAGTCATAGTGGGATACTGTAACATGCCTCTAAGTAATTGATAGAAAAAATAAATAGATGAGTAAGGATAAATAAAATATTCACAATGCAACTTAGTCTAGTACACATGTGCAGAACATTATATCAAAGAGTCAGAAGAAAGCATATCCTTTTTAATCATATATAGAACATTTTCTGATGATATGGCATTTCACTAGGCCACCAAGTTTACCAATAAAGCTTTCAGGAATGATAACTTGGAATTATGTAGCTATGGCAGGAAATGTACTGGCCTGTACAATGATTCAGGCATCCAATATTGGAGGGGATGAAAGTTGATAAATCAAAGATAATCCTATATAATAAAAGCCTAATATGCAAATTGTCCCCTCAGGCGGTGATTCCACCAGGAGACTGGGGAGGAGTTTGACCACTCACTATGACATGTGCTGACCACTAGGGGGAACATGAAACATGGCAGGCATTGGCTATGTGCTGCAACCTCTCGCTGGCTACCTGGGGGCGGGAGTGACAGGAACAGAGGTGCGGTGAAAACGTGGGGTATCCAACAAGCTCGCTCTCACTCCCCCTGCTACCCTCTCCCAGGATGACAAGGCTCGCGCACCTGGGAAGCCTCCACACTCAGGTGCCAGGCATCTGCAAGGAGCCCATCCTGCACCTGCACGGTGTCTTCTGGGTGAGCCAGGCCACAGTCACCAGGACCACAGGGGCCGATCCGGCTCCCTGTGGGTTCATGCAGGAGCCAATCTATGAGGCCAGCTGGGAAAGAGTGTGCTGCCCATCCAGCTTCCATGTGGTGCCACTGGGCGGCCCAGAGGCCCATGCTGCACTCCAGCCCACAGTGTCTAATTGCACTCACCGCATCTCCATGAGGGGATACAGGCATCGTGACTCAGGCAGAGGGGGGAGCATGGTGGCCCGAGAGCCCATGTGTTGCCCAGGGCTCAGAAGTCAGCTGAGATCTGACCTTCCATGCCAGATGCTTGCGCTTTGATCGCTGGCCAGGCCTAGGAACTGCACCTGTGCATGAATTTTGTGCACGGGCCTCTAGTAGAATTATATAGTTGTTACCATATTGCATTGATCCCTGCAGATAGATAACCAAAGAGCCAAGTGCAATCAACAACCACTGAAAATGAAATGTGAGAGCCAAAGACTATGTCAGTAGTGCACAATACCCTCATTTCTTGCAATGGCCAAGCAGAGAAAGCTGAAGGTCAAATCCAAGGATGAATCATCAGATGGCTGAACTTCAAAGATAGGTCAGTGCTTAATCAAGGAGGTTCCATTGTGCCAAATTGAAACCAGAGTTGGAAAAATCTAAAGACTAGACACATGGGATGGGAAATCTGGATGGATGATATCCCGAGACATCGGTAAACCTTCTGAAACTGCAGAAGTGGTCAATCCCTCCTATTAACAGCAGGAAAACTATATAAACGGTACTACATTAAGAACCTTCACTTCCATTCCTGAATACCAGTCCTGTACATAGTTAAGTCACAACAAAACCCACCCTGGGACATATGGGCCTGATAAGGAAAGCAGGAAACGGATCATGAAGCAGCCTGGAGCTGCCAAATATCAACCAGGCAGCAGCTGCAAGAAATACAATTTAGTAAAGGGTTATGAAGAAAGGGCAAAGAGGACCGGCCAGTGTGGCTCAGTGGTTGAGTGTCGACCCATGAAACAGGGGAACACTGTGCAATTCCTGGCCAGTAGCACATGCCTAGGTTGTGAGCTACTTTCCCAGTAGGAGAAGTACAGGAGGCAGCCAATCAATGTTTCTCTCTCATCATTGATGTTTCTATTGCTCTCTTCCTCTCCCTTCCTCTCTCTGAAATCAATAAAAACATATCTTTTAAAAAATAGCCATGGGCTGGCTTATTCCTGGCAAAAGGAAGGAAGGAAGGAAGGAAGGAAGGAAGGAAGGAAGGAAGGAAGGAAGGAAGGAAGGAAGGAAGGAAGGGAGGGAGGAAGAGAAGAAAATGTCAGGACACTAAGATATATAATCTGATTAAAGGATTTCTAAATGCCTATTTAATGCCCTATTGAAAAGATGATACAATATTCAAATATTACTCAAACTGGTTTCAACTATTTAATGGTGAAATTTCCTTTTGTGAAAATCTAATTGGTTTTGCATCTTTACTTCTCATCTTTGGCAGAGGCAGTAGCACATAATTAAAAGATTGCTTTTCCCACAGCTGAATGACAATGAGAATAGTATTTTACAACAATTATCCCTGAAGCAGAAACTAAGAGCAATAGGAGCTCATATGTTAGAGACTTAATAAAGGGGCCCCTCCCTGTTTATGAACATTAGCAACATTAAAATAGGAGGCAAATATTAAATGATTCAGATGTTGCTGGGTGGGAAATTATTACTTTTTTCTCTCCATATGATAGTTAATGATGTGATTCAAGGAGCATGGACGATATGCACAAATAGTTAATCACTTAGTTTTCCACAATTTAAAAAATGAATCACCCTATGTTTAAAAACAGTGGTCTGTAACTGAAAAAGATATTAAAACTATATAGAGTGAGACTTCAGGGGAGTTCCCATGTAGTGCTCTGGCCACCAACATCCTGATGAATATCTGGAATGGAAAAATACCAAGAGTAATCCTGTTGTGGATAATAATCTGTGTAGGTCAAAGAAGAAGAACCAGTTTGGTCTCCCCAAACTAACTGCACTTCGTTTAGTCATTCATGGAGCAGGTTTTCCTTCGAGAAGTAAACATCTCATCTGTTTGTTGGTCTCTTGAAATTTAATCCTATTAGTGCAGAAGAGTGGGCCTTTGGGTCTACCTGACAGAGTTACAATCACTTTGAAAAGTAATTCTACAATAGCTCTTAAAATTTATAAACGTGTATATTCCATCCCATCAGGCCAACTTTGAAGATTCTATCATACAGAAATAAAACATCAGTATATAAGAACATATGAAAGTAATTGTTCATTGAAGCTTCATTTTAGTAATTCAGTCATGATCTGGATAATCACAATGGAGGAACTAATAAATAAAACTATCAGTTGTGTTATATGTTATGGAAACTTAACATATCTAGAAAAATGAATGACAACTATACACTATTAACGTATTAGGGAAGTAGTCCTAATATGTTATGGAATTTCAAAACCTCAACCAAATAAGCATATTCATACCAAGAAATGCAGATTGTTTGGCCATTTATTGAATTAAAATAGAGTTTAGTCAAGCAATAACCAAATATCACCTGGCTCCAAGCATAGTCAGAATGTGTGCAAATCCACTTTTCTTCGCCAGATTTTAATCAAAGCTCTTTTCATCTCACTGTTTCGCAAGGTGTAGATCAGTGGATTCAGCAGAGGTGTGAGCAGTGTGTAAGCCAATGACAGCAGTTTCTTGGTTTCTGGGGAGTAGCCAGATTTGGGTTGTAAGTAAGTCATACTGGCTGTGCCATAGAAAAGAGTGACAGACGTGAGATGGGAGGCACAGGTAGAAAAGGCCTTTTGCCTCCCAGTGGTTGATGGCATCTTCAAGATGGCAAAGAGGATTCGAATGTAAGACAAGAGTATCAAAAAGAAAGGAACCATGACAACCAAAATGGTGCCAGTGAATGCATAGATTTCAAAGAAAAAGGTGTCTGCACATGCAAGCTCCAGCACTGGGGGCGTCTCACAGAAGAGATGATTGATTTCACTGGGGCCACAAAAGGGAAAACTAAAAACCCACGTAGTCTGCACAGTAGCCACCCCGACCCCTGAGACCCATGAGAACATTACTAATTTCATGAAAACCCTTTTGTTCATAAGCATTGGGTAGCTCAGAGGATGGCAGATTGCAGCAAATCTGTCATAAGCCATTGCCCCCAGGAGAAAGCATTCGGTCGCACCAAAAAGAAGAAGGAAATACATCTGTGCAAAACAGGCTGAAAAAGTAATTGTAGTTTTCTCAGTGGAGAGAACCACCAGCATCTGAGGTATAATGACGGCACTGAAACTCATGTCCACCACAGACAAGTTGAGGAGGAACAGGTACATGGGAACGTGGAGGCTCTGTTCCAGGGAGATGATGGCTATGATGATGGCGTTTCCCATTAGAGTCACCAGGTAAACAACCAAGAAAACCCCAAAGAGCTGCTCTTGGAGCTCAGGAAAGTTAGAAAAGCCCAAGAGGATGAATTCAGCCACAGAGCTTTGATTCTGCCTTTTCATTTTCGTAGGGTAGTGTTAGTGTTTTTATCAACATTGAATGTTAATTATAAAGTCTCTGTCCCACAGCTGAGAGTTCAAGTCTGAAATTCTTGGCAGAAGATGAAATGATGAGCTTGTTTGGACAGATCTTCAAATTGTCAATTTTGAGAATGGCCAATATATTGGAACAGTATGTCTTTCAAACACAAATGAAGAAGTCTCTTCTGATCCACCAAAGAATTTTTACTCAGAAATCTTGTTTTAAAGGTTCCAAAGAACAGCAGATGGCTTTCCAGCTTGGGCCTGCCCTAATGCCTTCTACAAAGAAGAGGGTAAAAAGGTGCAGGACTGGTTCTGCCATCAACGAGGTAGTGACTAAGGAATACACCATCAACATTCACAAATGCATCCATGGAGTGAGTTTCAAGAAGTATATCCCTCGGGCACTCAAAGAGATCTGGAAATTTGCTATAAAGGAGATGCTTGTTATCTCACTCCCCCGCCCTGAGCTTTGTTCTGTTCTCTGCTGTATTCTCAGTGCCTAAAACAGATAATAAGTGACACAATATGTGCTAAACCAATGTTTATTGAATAGATGGAAGAATAAGTATTAAAATTAGGAAAACACAGGCTCTGTCATTAAGGAATATAGCATCTGAAGGAAAAAATAAACACAAGAGAATAGGAGGCCCAGAATTAACTCATGATTTTGTAGAATTTTGAGGCCCTTGTGAGATTGGAAATATCATTGCATTGCGCTCTCATCCTGACTCTGCCACTACCCGCCCCCCGAAAGAGTGTCTCCCTCTCCCCACACTCAGGTGCCCCCCTGTGCTTGGGGACAGGAAAAGAGCCCTGGACATCCCTCTGCCTCTGACATGAGTGTTTCTCTATTTGTTTTGTTTGTGTGTGTGTTTTTTGTGTGGGTTTTTTTCCCATAGAAATCTTCAAGCTGCAGGGCTTCCCTTCCATTCATCAGACAGCCAGGCTGAAGAGACCCTGGAACAGTGGTGGGCCAGCATGTAGGAGGCACACATGCTGCCTGAGTTTTGTGGGCCAGCTAATCCCAAGCAGAGCTGATCAATGCCTCCCAGTCCCTGCCCTTCCCAGCCCCTCTCTGAGCAGCGTACCTCACTTCTCCCCCTTCTCTTCCCTAATGACCCAAACCTAATCTCCCCAGTCCCCAGGATCCCATCACTGTCAGGCTCAAGAATCTTTGAAATCTGTAATCCTGGCCGCAGTAAGTCCATCCCTACTCACTGCCTCCTTTCCTCCCCTTCAGCCTGCCGCTGCCCTTCCCCCTCACCTCCCCCATTACTAAATGGTCTCTTAACTGGCTTCTCCATGTTCTGTAACTTCTCCAATTTACCCCTCATACCTCTGCCAAAATAGCATCATCTCCTCTCCCAGAACCTTCAAGGTCTCCTCTTATCCATGAAACAAAATGCCCACCTCTCAGGCTGACATTTAAGGGAAACTAGAGTGGGAACAGGTGCCGTAGAAATTTACAGAGGGAAGACTTACTTCTGATGGAGAGGGAGAGGGAGCAGTCCTAATCGCAGGATATCATGGATAGAAGAGCCATGAAGGGGTAGGAGGAAGGCATAAGGAAGAAGGCTGACTTGCTCCAGTCAAAGGTGTTTGGAGACATCTTGGCACTAGAACAGAGGCCTGCTGGTCTTTGTGTGATGCCTGCCTGAAAACCAGTAGGATTTTATTGTGGGATATGAGGAAGCCAGGACAGAAGGACAAGCAAGCTGAAGACGGGTAATATTGTAATGTTGTCTTGAGCTCCGATCATTACGATATTAGCTGAGGGGAAAAGGCAAATTGGTTTACTAAGTTTGACCATAGTGATATATTAAAATCAAATGTCTATATTAACTTTAATAATTATAGTGGATGTCAAAAATGTCTTCTAAAATTAATAAAGTAGATTCTGCAAGAAAAAGCATTTAAGTGCCATTTCTGATAGACAAAAGTATATATTGAGTTTCAAGAGTATAAAAAAAATACATTAAAAAATAATATAATTTAGAGCATCCTGTTAAAAATAAACAGGCTTCGGGGGACTGATAAAGTCACAGAACCAATCCAAATCGCTGCCTTCATGAATGATTGAAAGCAACAACTAAACCTGAATACTCCATCTTCTCCCTTTAACGTGAGCTACCCTCTGCTGACCTAACCCACTGATATGTGCTCTAGCTCCAGTGTTAACTCTGTGTGACTTTGGGCAAATCACTCCCTCTTCTGGGTGTCACCTTTCTGCATGACCACCTTATTTCTGAACACCTCCAACCCCAGCTACAAACCTCTATGAATTGATTATTCATGCAAGCAGACCACATATAGCTCTAATCATTAACCAGATGGTTGGATATATGAATACAAAAGGCAGAGTAGTTGACATTCTTACCTGAGCACTGAGCTATCACTTGATGGACATGTCTAGTTATCAATGAGAAGAGCTGTAAATGGTAAACCCAGAAATAGTTACATAAGCAGAACCTAACCTGTTGACTGCCTCTGATTTTCATCTAATTAAGCAGGTTTCACCTCTTTAGTTTAAAACAAAAACAAACCAAAAAACCCACCTCTCCCATAAATACAACTCAGCCAGTGATTCACTGGACCAATTTAATGACATTATATGGCACTGACTTGTTGACCTGGTAGAATCCTTCTCTGGAGAACTAACACTCAATTGATGTGGACTTTCCCATATGGACTAAGAAAGCTCAATGCACAAAATTGGAGTAACACTTTTTCTGGTTTCTACAGGGAATAAACAGCTCAAGAGACTCAATTCCACCATGTCCTCCCCCTTAAGAAATGAAAGCAGAGGCTGAGTGAAAGTTAGTAAACAAGCAGAGTGAAGAAGGGAGAAAGGGGTGAGGGTATGAGCAAAGGCAGGGTGATTGAGATGGAAGGTCAGATTGCCTGGGGCAGACAGTTTCTGCATTGATAGGAAGCACATGAAGGCAAGTAGATTAAAGTTATTTTGTGGAAAACCTAAATGTTGTTACCGAAATGTTTTATGTTTTTTAGTAGAAAGAAACACTGAAAATTGGGGGAGAGGGAAACAGTCATTCAGATGATTTTATAGTTAGAGTTTTTTCATTTGAAATCAAAACATCGGGCCCAGCTGGTGTGGCTCAGTAGATTAAATGTCATCCCATAGACCAAGAGGTCCCAGGTTCGATTCCCAAGCAGGGCCCATGCCCAGGTTTCATGCTTAATCCTCAGCAAGGGGTGTGCAGGAGGCAGCTGATCCATGACACATTGATATTTCTATCTCTTTCTCTCCTTTCTTCTCAGTCTAAAAATCTATGAAAACATACTTTAAAAAAATCTGAACCAGCTACATGACTTCAAGCAAATACACAACTTCTTTAGCTCTTGCTTTTCTGATAAAATTAAGTTTTTTTGGTTTTTGAAATATATTTTTATTCACCCTCTACTGGGGATCAAGACCAGTGATTGGGAATCTAACTGTGACCTCCTGGTTCACAGGTCGACGTTCAACCACTAAACCAAGAAGGCCGGGCCATGGACACAGACAATAATGTGGTGAAGGCTGACAGGTGGTTGGTGGTGGGTGGGCTAGAAGGGATCAATGGGGAAAAAAGGGGGGCATATGTAATACTTCAATGATAAAGATTAAAAAAACACGTGAGTGCAGAAGAGGAAATAATTACCTAGTATTGCAAATCTCAAACTGCCCTCTATACAATGACTGCAACTATCACAATCTCCTTCTAAAATGGTAAATAATATTAAATCACTAATTTAATTATTTTATGAAATGTAAAAATAAAAGTATATCAAATAAAAAATATAAAGTTTTAAAAATGTTATTAATCACACAGAGTATGTGTAAGAACCAAAAGACTCAAAGTCCAGTCGGTACTGTCTTTTTTATATTGTTGACACTATTACAAAAGTCCCTATTTCCTCCCCCTTTTGCCTGCCTCAACTCAGCCCCCACCACCCTTCCCCTGGCCATCACATTCTGTTGCCTGTGCCCATGGATTACATATATATGTTCTTTGGCTACTCTCTTCACCCTCTCTTATCCAGTACTTCCCAATCTCATCCCGTCTAACCTCTGTCAGTCTGTTCTTTGTATCCATCCTCTGGTTCTATTTTATTTATCATTTTACTAGAGGCCCAGTGCACGAAATTCATGCATGGGGGGGGGGGTTGTCCCTCAGTCCAGCCTGCACTGTCTCCAATCTGGTACCCCTTCAGGGATGTCCAACTGCCAGTTTAGGCCCAATAGGCCCAATCCCACAGGCAGTCAGACATCACTCTCACAATCCAGGACCGCTGGCTCCTAACCACTCGCCTGCCTGCCTGATTGCCCCTAATCACTTCTGCCTGCCAGGCAAATCACCCTAAACCACTTCCCTGCTGGCCTGATTGACACCTAACTGTTCCCCTGCCGGCCCGATCTCCCCAGCTGCCCTTCCCTGCTGGCCCAATCTCCCCCAACTGCCCTCCCCTGCAGGCCTAGTCACCCCCAACTTCCCTCTCCTGTCGGCCAATATGGGGGTTGCCATCTTGTGGCGGTCATCTTGTGACGATGGGGGGGCAGCCATTTTGTGATGACTTGGGGTGGCCATCTTGTGACAACATAGGGGGTGGCCATCTTGTGATGTGAGGGCATGAGGGTCAAATTGCATATTACCTCTTTATTATATAGGATTTTGTTCATTAGATTCCACATATAAGTGAGATCATGTGATATTTGTCTTTCTCCGACTGGCTTATTGCGTTTAGCATAATACTATCCATGCTGTTGCAAATGGTAAGTGTTCCTTCTTTTATACAGCTGCATAGTGTTCCATTGTGTAGGTGTCCCACAGCTTTTTTGTCTACTCCTTTGCTGATGGGCACTTGGGCTGTTTCCAGCTCTTGGCTATTGTATGCAGCTATGTACATAGAGGTGTATATATTCTTTCTGATATGTGTTTGTGGGTTCTTAGGATATACTCCCAGAAGTGGGGTTGCTGGGTCAAAAGGCAGTTCCATTTTTAATTTTTTGAGGAAATTCCATACCACGTTCCACAGTGGCTGCACTAGCTTGCATTCCCACAAACAGTGTACTGGGATTCCCTTTCCTCCACATCCTCGCCAGCACATGTTATTCGTTGATTTATTGATGGTAGCCATTCTGGCAGGTGTGAAGTGACCTCATTGTAGTTTTAATTTTCATTTTCACCTCTCTGGTGATTAGTGACATTGAACATTTTTTCATATGTCTATTGGCCATCTGTACGTTCTTTCCCGATTTGTTGTTCCACTTTATGTATGCCTTCATTAATTCTTATATGTGCCCTGAGTGGGACTCAAACCCACAAAGTTGGCATAGTGGGACGATGCTCTAACCAACTAGGCAGGACTATTCTGTCTTGAATAATCATTGAGATCATTGACTCAGTCCCAGCAGAAAGCAGGGATGAATGAATCTGCAGGCATGGCTTTATCCAGAACTCTGATGATGTAACCAGGACCTGCGTGGGTTTTCTTTCTCTGTTTTTTTTTTCATCTGTTTTCTTAGTTTAGTTTCTATTCTCAAGGAAGCTCTCCCCTCCTAAGGCACTAAGTCTGCCAACAACACTTAGGGATACATCTTCTCTAATCTATGTCTTGTTGAAACATACCAGTTATCCTGCAAAAAAATAAAATAAAATAAAGATTCTCACTCACAAAAACCAACCCAAGGACCCCTCCCTTACTGCTCATTGTGAAATCATACACCAGACACTGTGACTATGACAAGGCTGGGAAATGCTGCTTAAAATGCACTTTTCATGGTCCCTACCCCATAACTGGGAATAGCCTCAGTCCCAACTATACATAGCTAAAAAGGTTTAATGAAAAAATCCCCAAGAGAAATGAAGGTACTATTGAGAGGGGAAGGAGACCAATGGATGATGGTGAGTCAACACTCAAATGCCCCTATACATATGAGAAAGCACATTGCTCACTTTAAATTATTGCATGAATACAAGGAGGAAGATGAAAGCTTAAATCCAATCAAGTTGTATTAGTTGTTTTGGCAAGACAGACTGGAAGGATGGATAGAGAGGGTGGAAAGGATGAACAAAACAAGAAACACTTTAGGGGTGGGTGCATTGATAGTGCTGAAGGACATGGGTGTGGTGCATCGAAGGATTTCAAATCTTGGTAAAAGAAAGAATGGAGAATAAACAGAAACCAGGCCAAGGAGAAGTCCATAAATGAATCACTTCAAGGACTCTGCACAGGTTGAGGCCTGGTTCCCAAGTCCAGAAATCACGGGGGAAAGGGTATAAAAGGACTCAAGGGATGAGTAGCCACACGTTCTACTATTGAAAGGATATTCTCTGGATTGACTCTCCCTTCATTGAACAGGCTGAGAGTCTGACTTTAAAGGCATTGCTAGAGCCCCACATGGAAGCTTCGGTCCCCTCTGTCACGTTAGGACACTCATTGGGATCTGGAAGTGTGACACACAGAGCTTATCAGCTTCCTGAGTCTCTCAGGGAAATAAGAAAAAAAGCAAGAGTGAGTCCCATCAGCAGGCAGTGGGATCAGTAGATAAGGAAGGGGTTGCATTTCTGCACGGAGGGGCATGCCTCTCCCTTTCCCCCAACCCCCTCAGGGAACCCCAGTCCATCAGACACACTGTGTCTGTGTACACAGCTGTGCGACATTAATTTTTTCTGTTCAAAATCCTTTCCTTTGGGAGTCACTCTCCCATTCCATGCCTTTCTGGAGGTGTTGATCCTTTCTTACTCAGCCCTAGGGGTGTGGCAGAGTGACCTAGAAAGTATGGCCACGTGACCTAAGCCACTGTTCAAGGTGTGGCACGTACCAGGCTCAGTCAGACCCTCCCCCAACCCCGTGCTGCAGCCATTAGTAAACAGTCTTCTCCTCCTTTGGGATCACTGACTGTAAAGACAGTTCCAACTGAAGGTTTCTTTCTGAAATGAGCCACAGAAAGGCAACTCTAACCAGGACGAAGAGGAGAGAGAGCGAAAGCCTTGATGATACTGTTAGAATGAGCAAGACGCACCTACAACTGGAAGCCAGGTTTTTTATATAAATGCACACAGTAAGTCATTTACTTTTGTTACATTTAGTTTGAATTGAATGTGAATCCTAAGTGAAATAACTTCTCTAAACCCCAATTGGAGTTAGAACCATGTTTTGTCCAATAGACCTCTTGGGCCACATGAAACTCCAGCGATGTGGCTGGGCACCTGTTTCCTTGTTCCCAGGTTCTCTACGACGTCCAAGAGCTGGCCTGCCCACAACATCCCAGCTCTTTAAGGATCAACACAGCCTAGCCCAGTGGGTGCCAATTAGCTTCTTCAGTAATCCAGCACAAATTGCTCTTTAAAGAAGTACAGGCGCACACATATTGTTTCTTAGACTTTCTATATATACAAGCGGTCTGTGTTCAACATGCTATGAATGTTATTACCAAATGTAGAGCCACCAAGCTTCCTGTGAGAAGACTTAATAATTGTTTTCATGGCATATGAAGCTGACCAGTCAGGGCTGAGTTTCCTGGAACCAGATGTCTGGGCATGTGCAGCAGATTGCTGCAATTGGCACACGTGGAATCAGCTCATGAAGAGTCGTGACAGCAGTGAAAATGTATGAGAAGCGTCTGGACCTTCTGTGGGGCACCGGGAGTCCGAGGCAGCACCGCTCTCAGCGGCACTGGAGGCAGCAGCAACAGCAGGGTGGGGGTAGGTTCACGGTGCCTGCACAGGGTGTTTGAGGGCGTCTACAAACCCCAGAAATGAATGGGGCCCCTGAGTGAATTTCAGCTTCCTCATCTGTGAAATGAGGGTTGGGACCTGACCATGCCTACATCTACAGTCCCTTTTCTTCTTCTTCTTTTACATACAGAGGGAACCAAAACAGGAAAATGCTTCGATGAGTGCTTTGAAATGACTGCTCTTTCCAAAACGGAAGTCAGTTAATGGTACAGCTGGAGACAACAGTGGCGTGTTATTAGCATAGAGGTAAGTCAACTCACAGTACAGCTTCTAAGACCAAACGTCTATGACAAGCCATCACTCATTTCCAGCATGGAAATTCTAGAAAGATGGAAAGAAGCTATTTATGTAAGCAGCAATTGGTCACAAATACAGAGCCAAAGGGACATTGCATTAAATCACAGTACATTTCCTTTAAATGCTGACATTGATATGCTTCACAGTATCTCACAGAGTAAGCACAATGCACATTTTATTATAGTACGGAATTTATTTTTATAGGAAAAAGTCAAATGTCAGACTCTCATAAGACCACGTTTGGGGAATTTACAAACAGCCTTGCGGGTGGGCGGTGCTAAACAACTAACCCTGAGCCACTGTTGACGTGCGGTTGCTCCTAAGGACTCATTCCACACGGCTTTCCCCACGTCCTATGCTCCAAGTCTCCTGACCCTCTATCTGCTTCTCTTTTCTGTTTGCTGTTCCATCCTTCCACTCCTTGTGCCCATCAATCCGATCTCACATCTCTCCATTCCTTCCTACCGGTTTCCCCTCCCTCTGTCTCTCCACCCCACCATCAGCTCGAGTGTCTCCATTTCGGTGCTTCCTGTCCTACTACCGCTCCCATCCAGCTCTCTAGTTCCTCTTCCCTCTGCCTTTCCCATTAGCAGCCTGCTTTTGTGCCCCTGCTACATCCCCTTCATTCAAAACTAGACTTTTTCGCTCCTCTTTCTTGGCATCGCTCAATCTGGCTTTGGTTTTGACAGAAAACGAGCCCTTGCTGTGGGATTTCTTTTCATTTGAATGTTCCACCTTAAGCACCACATTGCTCATCTGCACACAGTTTGCCAGACTCTTCATTTTAGCCTCATTCAGGAAGAAGTCCCACTCCCAGTTCCTGTTATGCTTTAGAGAGCTCATCTGCTCTTTGAAATTCTTCAGGTCCTGCCTTATCGAGGGGGAGATTTTGAAGCAGAACGTGAGCTCCAAGTTGGAGGAGCTCTCTTTTTTCGATATGTCCAATAGAAACTGCATGCTGAGGGTCATCTCCTCCTCTGCCGCCTGCTCCCTGTCACCCAGCAGCCTGTTCACCTCCCGGAGGGACTCTTCCCCCAGCTGGCTCTGGTCCTCTTTCACCAGGTAGGACATGGCGTGAAAAAACTCCTGGAAGCTGATGTGGCGAAAGCTGTAGAACTTCTTGATGTCAAGCCCCTCTTGGTAATCGTGGCTGCTCAGGAAAGCAGCCAGGCTGGGCCCATCTAAACTGTGCTTCCTGAGGTCAGCTTCTTCAAACAGGAACCGCTGGTGCTGGATCCCCTCGGCTGCCAAGGAGCACAGACCCCTCAGGACCTTGTCTCGGGTGAGCTCGGAGGGAACCCCGCTGTCACTGGGCGGCAGGAAGGTGGAGACGTAGGCCATGAAGATGTCGGTGCCGCTACTGGGAGTCTCCCAGACCTCCCCACCTCTCTCCATCTGCCCCTTCAGCCAGGAGCAGACCACCCAGCAGATGCCTGGAACCAGACATGCTTGGTAGAGAAGGTCATTTCCACGTATGAAGTCAAAGGCCTTCTGGGCTTGCCCCTCATCTGTGAAATAGGCCTGGACGTACCTCTCCCTCTCTTCGTCGGAGAAGCCTCGGACGTGGACATGGCGCGGCTGTCTGAGCAAGGACTGCAGGTTCCGCAGCGCCAGGGGCCGCGTGGTGATGAGGAGGGAGCACGTGGGAAGCACCTCTCTCCGGATGAGCCGATGCAGCGTGTCCTGCGCGGGGCCGGGCCCCGGCCTCTTCAGCCTCACGGCAAAGGGCCTCTGCAGCTCGTCGTAGCCGTCCAGGATGAACAGGAGCCGCTCCGGCTGCCTCCGGATCTCCGTGACGGGCGCCTTACTGTCCCCGCAGCACCAGAGGAGGAGCTGGTCCAGCGTGCCCTCCGGCAGCAGCACCACTTCTCTGCAGCTCACGTAAAAGACGTAATCAAACCGGCCTGGGTACAGCGTGCCAGTGGCCCAGTCCAGCACCATTTTTCTCGCCAGGGTTGTCTTCCCTGTGCCAGCGGAGCCCTGCAGCACCACTGTGGCGGGGCCTGGGGCGGGCTTCTCCCCCGGATCAAACAGAGCCTCCACCGTGACACAGTCCTGCTCCTGCTCTGGCTCGGGGCTCCCCGGGCTGGCCATGGCCACCAGGAGCAGCTGGTTGTAGCTGCGGCTGACTCCCTCTTCTTGCCTCTCCTCCAGGCAGCGCACGTACTCTCGGTATGTTTCTCTGTAATCTGAGCCAGGCACATGGTGCATTAGGTGGTGAGATGGGAACAAAAAATGACAAAATGGCCCTGCAAACTCTGGACACTGCTCTCTACGCTCATCTTCTATGCTGTCTAACTTGTATCTCCATGAAGGCTATATACAGCTGGCTTCGTGGGGAGGGACCACTGTACATATATATGAGTGTGTGCATGCACACGTGTGCATAGTCATGTGTGTGGTGTTCGCATGCACATTTGTGTAAGTGTGCAACATGTGTTTAGCGTGTGAATGCGTGTGGGAAATAGTGGACACTTGTATCCATAGGTGCTCATGGGAGTGTGCTTATGGAAGCTTGTATATTTGTGTGTAGGGAAGGTGTGTCAGCGGGCACCAGCGAGGATGTGTTTGTAAGAATATGTGTACATGCAGAAGTCTGTGTGCATGTGAAGGTGTGTGCATTTGAAGTGGTGAGAAGAGAGAGGACAAAGGGAAGGGGAGCTGCAGGATGGTGACGCCACAGGAGGCTGTTCTAGATAGAGGTCGGTCAGTGGCTGCAGATGAACCAGCTGCTGAGCAGAAGCGTGGCTCTGAGTCTCTGGAAACTCCCATGTCTGGGCACAGGTGCTCTTGGGCATGAAAGGAGACTGCGGAGGGAGCCCTGGCACCACAGACACTCCCTCGTCTCCAGGAGAAGGGACAGGAGGCCACTTGGGCTCCATGCCCACCAGTTCCCTGGAAGAGCTGGGCGCAGGAGCAGGCTGTCCTCTCTGCTGCCTGTGGGAGAACAGCCAGGGAGAGGACTGACTCACACCCAGATGCCGTTTCTCTGGTTAGGGGCAAACCCTTTGCCAACACCACCTCCAGTCCCCAAGCCCTTTTCTCCACATTCTCCCCTTCTCTGGCTCCACAACTGGAGTTAGTGGCTATAAGACCCGCTAATCTTTCTATAAATAAACCCTACCCTCAACTCTGCACAGTCTTGAGTCTTCAGCTGGAGGCCACTAAGGCCACTAAGACCCTCAGGCATAGGGGCTCCCAGGCTGGGCACAGGGCAAGAGTGAAAGAAGACCTAAGTGAGAAATGTTGTACAAATGTCACAGAGGAGGGGGCGTCCAGTGCCACCCTGACCTCCGCTTGTCCTCGGCTGTACTCACCATTTAGACAGATGTGGCTGAGCTGGTCCACGAGTTCTAACAGGTTCATGACCTGCAGCACCTTGCACACCACTTTCACAGCCTCCTGCGCTCCGTACATCAAAACCAGCCGAGAAGCCAGGTCCACCCGACTCAGGCCCTCCAGCTCCCCTCGGGCCAGACCCTGGCCCCCAAGCAGGGTTCTGTCCCGTAAGTGGAACTTTAGTATCTTGAAGTCATTTTCATCAAGGTCACTCAAGGCCAAAAGCAATGCCTTCTGTGGGTTGTGGGGCAGGGCCAGGGCCATGGTACTCGGTGTGAAAGGTCAAGTTCAGACCTGTGACCTGGAGAAGGGGGGAGAAAAGAAAGGGGAGTGCACTGCTGAGAGAAGAGTAGCCGAAGGCGCCTCAGTCTGCCCTGCTTTCTGGGTGCTCGGCAAGCCACCGAGCACAGCCAGGGAGACAGAGAGGCATGCCAAGTTCTGAGGCAGGGGGATTCCCTGCATGCTTCTTCCTCATTGTCTGGGTGGCAAGTAGAAGTAATGTGTGTGGGTGTGTGGATCTCTATCTGTCTCTCTATCTCCCCCTCCCTTCTCCCTCCCTCTCACACACAGTGTTTATCAGGCCCTGTATGCCTTCTTAGACAGTCAGGGTTAAGAAAACCATTTTATTTTTCTGGGACTGCAGAGATATGGCAAAGTAAAAGGTAAAAAACAAAAACAAAACAAAAAAAACGAAACTATTCTGTCCTAGCTGGTTTGGCCTAGTAGATAGAGCGTCAGCCTACAGACTGAAGGGTCCCAGGTTCAAGTCCAGTCAGGGGCACATGCCTAGGTTTCAAGCTTGATCCCCAGTTGGGGTGTGCAGGAGACAGCCAATCAGTGATTCTTTCTCATCATTGATGTTCCTATCTCTCTCTCCCTTCCTCTCTGAAATCAATTTTTAAAAAAATTTTTTTTAAGTACAAATAAAAAAAACCCCAATCTATTTGCAATCAACCCATTGGCCTTACACATCAGCCTTATGGACTCAGTAACACAGGATTTCAAAGCAGGAAGTCCTGTCATTCAGATAAGGAGACAAGTTTCAACCACGATATAAAAGAAATGGCCGCTTTGTGCTGGGTGATTAACGTATATTATCCCTTGGATCCCTCCAGATGATAAATTTACAGAATTTTCTGGAGCTAGACCAGTGGGTATAGAGGTGGGATTTAAGTTCTGGTCCATGACCTGGGCAGGTAGAGAAAGAGATGAAAACACAAAGGCACAGCAGACGGGCACAGAAACCAGGAAGTTAGGCTAACTGCCACCCAAACCTGGATGGAGATGTAGAGATGCAGAGAAAAGAGAGTGGGGCCCTGCGTTGTGTTTGACACAGAACGAAAATGTGGGCAGGATGCCAGTCCTCAGAAGAAGAAAGCCAACAATCGATAGAAAACTTCCCAAGTGCGGAATTATGTCTGTGATCTAAAGCCAGCGGGGAAGCCATCTCGGCAGTAAAATGTCTGAGAGCGAGCAAAAGGTATTTGGAAACCAGCAAAATGGTTTAGCTTCCAATATCAGCATTCTGAGTGCATACCAAAAGAGGAGAGAAAATTGTAGGAATTTGTTAGGATTTGACTTTGGCTGCAAGTCGCAGGACAATTGCGAAACTCAGGAATAATTTGCAATTAAGTCTCAGGCTCCCCTGCAAATCTCTGCAGTGGGCAGCGGGAAAGAACAGAGGACAGCACTGGAGCCTGCCTGCCTGTGCCCTCCAGGCTGCTCAGTGGCTGGAGGCTGGGAGAGCGGGAGGTGAACCTCAGACAGTGAGCTCCAAGCAAGGTCCTGGGAACTGACTAAACAGATCCCGCTTCTGATCAGACAGCTTCCCACGCCAGGCCTGGTCCACTAGCCCAAGCTCACTAGTTCACTTCTGCCTGTGAGGCTGGTGTTAAAGGGCTGGGTGTGAACACCTGGACACCTAGCCTATGAAACTCACCAGGCCCTGTGAGTCCAGGCCCTGGGCTGGACCAGATGAAGAAAGACAAACACCTACACATTCCCCCTGACCTCACCAGCAGAGAACTTGCCCTCATTCTCAGTATATTACCGTTGAGGAACAAAGCAGGGGCTGAAGAAAACTTCTCTGTCACCAACAGAAAATGATGCCCATCTCCCTCTGAACCCCAACCCTCCTCTATAGCGTGACTCCAGACTGGGCTGGGGCAGTCTGCCAGAAAAACAGAGGAATCTGGGTGCTGTCACCACCACCTCTTTGGCCGTGGCACGCTCTCTTTCAGTTGTTGAAACCACTGGATGACATGCTCACATCCACCAAAGTGCAAAAGGAGGAAGTCTGGAGCTTCATGAAACAAAAACCCAAACAACAAGCAAAACCAAGGCCTGGAAGGCAGCTGGTCAGAGGGCCTGGGCAGCTGATGGCCCAGGAAGCCCTGACTGAGCAGGATGGGGTTCTGATACTCTCCGTGGGGAAAAGGATGGAGACGTTTACCGGTGCCACTGGCCTTCAAAAACATCCTACGGAGGGGCTATTAGAAGGTATGAGAAAAGCTAACCATAACTACCAAGAGATTTACACAAAAGTGAAACAAGGAAACAGCTAGCTCTAAAAAAAAAACTAACAAAGGAACAAAAAAGGAAGTCAGATTTTACGTAATAGTGAATTACAACACTCGGGTGTAAATAACATTTGCATAGAAATAATAACATAACCACTGATCTGACTAATATAACCACACTGTGCTATACCACCCTGGGAGGGTAATCATGTCTGCTGGTCCCTGCACTCTCCATAAACGATGAGTAAGAGCATCCCCTAAGCACGAGAGGACTAGGTAAGGAGGTAACTGTTGGGAGCCTCTCTCCCGTGCACCTTTCCTCTGCCTCCGAGCTTCCCATGCCCATTGCTCGGGGAGTCCTCTCAGAGTCCAGGAGAACAGGTAGGAATAGGAGTTGGTCTCTCCCAGAGCCTTCACCAAGCTGAGGCTAGAGACAGAAAGATTACAGCAAAGAGCCAAGCCCAAGAGACCAAGATGGGAAAACAGAGTGAAGCACGGCCTCATGGATCCTGCGACAGAAGAGAGGCGTGAGGCCACTTACTGTGAAGGCTCTCAGGTCCACCTCCCCTAGAAGGCTCCAGACCTGGAAATCTCTGGTCTGGGGACTGAGAGTCACACCTGAAGGAAGTAGAAATGAGATGCAAAAGGACCAATCTTAATTGGAGGGTGGAGGCAGGAAATGAAATGAGATCTCCCTCCCTGTTAACCCTGG
>PVJC01001330.1:0-96078 GCA_004026665.1 Murina feae
GGGGGGGCAGTTGGGGGCGATCAGGCCAGCAGGCAGAGTGGTTAGGGGCAACAGGCAGGCAGACGAGCAGTTAGGAGCCAGTGGTCCTGAATTGCAAGAGGGATGTCTGACTGCCGGTTTAGGTCCACAGGCATCAGGCTTAAACTGGCAGCGAGATATCCCCCGAGGAGTCCCAGATTGGAGAGAGTGCAGGCCGGGCTGAGGGACAACCCCTCTCCCCCATGCACTGGGCCACTAGTTGTTAATAATACTTTAAAAATCTACCGCTTGATTAAGTTAAATACCTGTTCATGTGGGCGGGACCATACCCACCAATGGCATATATCATTCCATCCAGCACAGCTGCAGCAAAACAACTTCGTGTTGTAGTCATTGGTGCCACAGGTTCCCACTTCCTTAATTTGGGAATATACTTCTCTACAGACTGTAAATAAGACTGTCCATCATAACCACCTAAAGCATAAAGTTCTCCTGCAAGTACTACCACTCCAAGGGTACTTCGGTGCTCATTCATTCTCTCGAGAGAAGTCCAGGTATTTGTATCAGGATCCCAGCATTCTACTGAATTTTCATGATTTCTGATAGTGAAATCAGGACGCACATCAGTTTCAATACCACCTATAACGTACACTTTTTGGTCTAAAACGCATATTCCAAATTCATAGCGAGGCATGTTTAGGGGTGCCAAACCAATCCAAGAGTCATTCTGAGGAAAGTACATCTCCACACTAAAGAATAAGCAGAAACAATTAAATTTTAAAAATCAAAATGGTCCATAAACAAAAATGTTTAATCTTGTTAGTAATCAGGGACATGAAATTAAAACCACAATACACCATGACACACTTTCCAGACTGGGAAAATTTTTAAAGTCAGATAATAACTACTGACAAGGATGTGGAACAAGGAATAAATACACTGTTGGTGAGAGTATAAACTGGCAAAACTACCCTGGAAAATTATTTCACATTTTCTGGTAAATTTGAAGATATATACATGCCTGATGGCAGTTTCATTCCTATATATATATTCTGTTGAATGCATATTATAGTTTTACACCAGGCCACATACACAGAAATGTTCATAGCAGCACAACACAATCATCCATCAAAAGAAGAATCTAGCCCTGACCGGTTTGGCTCAGTGGATAGAGTGTAGGCCTGCAGATTGAAGGGTCCCAGGTTCGATTCCGATCAAGGGCATGTACCTTGGTTGTGGGCACATCCCCAGCAGGGGGTGTGCAGGAGGCAACGGATCAATGTTTCTCTCTCATTGGTGTTTCTAACTCTCTATCCCTCTCCCTTCCTCTCTGTGAAAAATCAATAAAATATCTATACTTTTTAAAAAAGAATCTACTCTAATAAAAGCATAATATTGAAATTGACCGTTTCTATGGGATGCCTAAGCCACGCCCACCAGCCAATCAGAGTGGCTGTATGCAAATTAACTCAGCCAAGATGGAGGCCGGCAGTGGAACCATGGAGGCAGGCGTGGTGCAGGCGGCAGGGTGAGCGGGATGTTCGGGGCAGGTGACGGGCTGGGGTGTGTGGAGTGGGTGGGTGGCAGGTGTGAGGTGGGCGGGGCCGATGGGCGGGTACAGGCCAGGCTGAGGGACCTCCCCACCCCGAGCGCACAATATATTGTGCACTGGGCTCCTAGTCTATATAATAAAAGCCTAAGTGATCATTACAGTGGAATGACCAGAACGACCAGTCGCTATGTTGTGTACTGACCACCAGAGGGCTGATGCTCGGTGCAGGAGCTGCCCCCTAGTAGTTAGTGCACTTCCACAGGGGGTTACCGCTCAGCCAGAAGCCAGGCTCATGGCTGGCGAGTGCAGTGGCAGTGGCTGGAGCCTCTCCTGCCTCTGCGGCAGCACTAAGGAGCAGCAAGCTGAGCGGTAAGGAGCAGTGAGCAGGAGGGTAGTAAGGAGCAAAGGCTCCTGAATTGCAAGAGGGCACAGGCCAGCTGAGGAACCCCTCCCCCCACAAGTGCATGAATTTTGTACACTGGGCCTCTAGTGAATAAATAAAATGGTATATCCACCCTATGACTGAGCAATTCCATTCCTAGATATACTAGTACACCCAAGAGAAATGTACACATAAATACATATACAAGGATGTCACAGATGCATTATTTGTAATAGTTAAAAACTGGATGTTTTTAAATGTTCTAAATGTTCATCAACAAAAAAATGGATACATTACAGAATACAAGAGAATACTACACAGCAATGAAATGAACAAACTATAGCTACATGCAACAGGGATGAATCTTACACATATAACATTGAGGGAAAGAAGCCAAAATTGAGAAAATTATATTCTGTATAGTTTCAGTCATATGCAGTTCAAAAACATTTCTAATCTCTGGATTAAAAATGAAGATAGTGGTGACCTTTAGGGAAGACAGGGAGGGAACTCAAGGATGGTTTCTGGGTGTTAGTCATGTTTCCTATTTCTTAATCTGGTTTATAATGTTCACTTTGTGATAATTCTAAGCTGTACTCTTAGAATTTGTGAACTTTTTTGCATGTGTGTAGCATTTCAGTTTACTTTTATAATTAACATGTTTATTGTAGAAAATATTGTATTATGGCCACATAATAGCGCACACCAATGAAACTAAATAATTTCCTCATGCAATCTCTCAGATGGATTTCATAAACTTACTGCTGAGCGAGAAAACACATATCTGAAAAATATATATAGTACTACTTCATTTATATAAAAATGTATAGCCCTGGCTGTTATGGCTCAGTAGGCTGGGCATCATCCTGTGCACCAGGAGATTGCCAGATGGATTCCCAGTCAAGGGCATATGCCTGGTTGTGGGCTCAATCCCTGGTAGAGGGATGCAAGAGGCAGCTAATCAATGTTGCACTCTCACATCGATGTTCCTCTGTGCCTCTCCTTTCCTCACTCCCTAAAAATCAATCAACTATTCTTAAAAAAAAAAAAAAGAAGAAAAACAGATGTAAAACCTAATGATATATTGGGGCACATAAAAAATACGGCAAAATTATAACACAAAGGAATAATGCATAGAAAATTCAAAATAGTGCTTCAGTTGATTGAACATCATTCTGTGCATTCCTGTGCACCAAAAGGTTGCTGGTTCGATTTCCCATCAGCCTGGGTTGTGGGTTTGGTCCCAGGTTGGGGCATGTATGGAAGGCGAATGGTTGATGTTTCTTTCTCACATCAATGTTTCCCTCTCTCTCGCTCTCTCTCTCGCTCTCTTTCTCTCTCTCCCCACCCCTTTCCTCTCTCTAAAATCAATAAAAATATATTTTAAAAAGATACAGAATATGTCAGTTGACATTAATAAAACACCCTACCACTGAGGCAGGGAAAACAATCTACAAATTTTTGGAAATAGCCAGAAATCCACAGTATTGAAGAAATATATCAAACAGGAAAGTTTTCATGAAGCAATCCCCTTTAAGGGAAAAGCAAAGATAACATCCAGTTGTATTTTCAATATATAAAAGTTATTTGTATAATGCTCTAAATCAGGGATTGGCAAATAACAGTTATGGATCAAATTCAGCTCAATACTTTTGTAAATAAAGATTTATTGGACCCTAGGTATGCTAATTCATTTATGTACTATCTATGATTTCTCTCACACATGGCATAGTTGAGTAGTTATAACAGAGACCATATGGCCACAAAGTCTAAAATATTTATTATTTGGCTCTTCATAGAAATAGTCTGACAACTCCAAGTTATTAGAAAAGAAAGCACTTTTTACTACTGTCACTACAAAAATTTACATTGAAGAAAATAAATTGCATATAAAGTCCATGATTTGTTATCAACATCCTACTTTTTATTTCTTTGGTGGTTCTTCTAATTAACTGAATTCATTCAAACCCAATTTTGGCCCTAAGTCTCCCTCATCAGATTTCTAGCTCTCCTCTTTAGCACCTTCTGATATAGCTAGCAATAATAAATCCCTCTGACCCAGTGTGACTCTAATAAGATACAAATGGTTTCACAAATAAAAAAGACATAAAATAGAAAAGTTAGTAAGTACCCAGAAGAGGTGAAGTTTGTACACTGCAAGCTGGAGTGTTAATAATTGAGTGCTGTAGAGAATGAATGACAATGTCATTAAAACAATCAGGTAAGTGTTTAGGAAGAAGAGAAAAAAAGCAAATTAAAAAAAAAAAAATCAAACTATTTAAAAATTATAGAAAGCCCATTTAGAAAGTATAAAATCTATTTTATATCAACCCTTCTATTTACCTATCCAAAGAGGCAAACAGTCCAGATTTTCCTCCTACTGCACAAAGTACTTTGGGAGCACAGCGAGGCCGTGTCATCAAGACTGTCTGATGGGAGAGTCTATGTTCAGGCATAAAGTGGTACTTTAGGGCTTCATTCAAAAGATGTTTACAAGTACGGTCATCACGAATAAGATGATTTGCTTCATATAATCTAGTGAGAAACTTAACACTTAGCAATGGCAATCGCACACTGTTAAGTAGCTGTGCTAAGTATTTCTGGCGTTCTTGTACATCATAATTGATCCAAGATTCTAGTGCATAAAAAACGGTCTCTTCAGTAGCTACATTCAAACAGTCATTGGAAACAATTTCATCCAAATCAGCATGTGTAAGCTCAAAAAATTCTTCAGTCTGGCAAACAGCTTCAAAATTCTGGCATATATATTTAGTGGCTGCCAAATAAAGATCATGACAACCATACGTCTCTGCAAAACGAGAAATTCCAATACAATTACCAGGATCAAGTTGGCTTTCAAGAAATGCACAACATTCTTTCAGGACAAGTTTTATCTGGAGTAGGTTTGCTGCTGGAAGGAGAGATTCCACTGTGTCCTGTGAAATAAAAATAGTCCCTGTGTAGGCATATTCCACAATAGCCTGGAGAGCAGTTTCATCAACGCACTGAAACTCAACCTCACTGTTCTCTTTTTCAGAAAGATTTCCAGTAAACATAGCTTTGAAATATGGGCTGATGCTGGCAAGTACCACTTTGTGAGCATGAATTTTAACATCACCCACTCGAAGAATGATGTCACAGAGTTCATGATGTTGACGAAGAAGATTTAGACCCTGCAGAAGTTGTTCAGAATGTAAGTGTGTTAAGTTAGCAAGCATGTAGGTCGGGGATGTATGGTCCATCTACAGAAAAACAAAAAGCACAAACAGTTAATTCAAAGTAATCTTTCCGATATATCTTTTCCTAATAGTACAAAATAAAATTTGTTGTATATTGTGTTTTAAATACATTATGCTAAATACCAGACAGAGGCTTTTAAAAAATATATTTTTATTGATTTCAGAGAGGAAGGAGAGGGAGAAAGAGATAGAAACATCAATGATAAGAAAGAATCACTGACTGGCTGCCTCCTGCACACCCCCTACTGAGGATCAAGTCTGCAACTTGGACATGTGCCCTGACCAGGAATCAAACTGTGACCTCCTGGTTCATAGGTTGATGCTCAACCATTGAGCCACACTAGCCAGGTGACAGAGGCTTTTAAAGTTAAAAGGGGTTTAGCCAGTCATATAATTCAACTCCTTCAACATAAATATTAAGAAACAGAGACCTGCCCTAGCCAGTTTGGCTCACTGAATAGAGTGTCAGCCTATGGACTGAAGGGTCCCAGGTTCGATTCTGGTAAAGAGCACATGCCAGGGTTGTGGGCTCAGTCCCCAGTTGGGGGTGTGCAAGAGGCAGATGATCAATGATTCTCTCTCATCATTGATGTTTCTCTCTCTCTCTTCCTCTCTGAAATAAATTTTTTAAAAAAGAAAAAGAAACAGAGGCCCAAAGATTATGAGTTTATGCCCCAAACCACAAAGGTCTCTTGACAAATGACTTTTGGGTCACAATTCTGCCAACTCTTCCATTTACCTTCATTAAATTAAAGTCTGAGCTATCACTGAGAAACACCAGCCAGGGCTACTCAACTCTTGATCACAACTTCAGATCATACCCACTCAATCTACTTATCACTATGTGCTTCTGAAAGATGGAAAAAAAAATAGGTGAGAAGAAAAGAGATGAGGAAAAAAAAGAACAAAAAGTGAAAGGCAATAAGGACTGTGGTAGACTAAATAATGGCTCCCTAAAAAGACATCCACATCCTAATCCCTGGAACTTTTGAAGGTTACTTTACATGGCAATAAAATGCGTTGCAGGTATGATTAAGGAGTCTGAGAAGGGAAGATTATCCCGGTGGGCCCTAAATATAATCACAGGTTTATTGTAAGATTTGACACAGGCAAAAGAGAAGATAATGTGGCCACAGAGACAGAGATTACAGTGATGAAGCCACAAACCAAGTAGCCACCAGAAGTTGGAAGAAGCAAGGAACAAATTCTCCCCTAGAGCTTCCAGAGAGTGTAAAGCCCTGCCAACACCTTAATTTCAGCCCAGAAACACTAATTTCAGATGTTTGGCCTTTAGAACTGTAAGAGAATAAATTTCTGTTTTTTTAAGCAACTAAGTTTGTAGTAGATTCTTACGTCAGACATAACAAATTAATATATAGATGCTAAGATAGCTCAAGATAGCTCATTTGGTTAGAGCATCGTCCCCCTAGCCAAGGTTACGGATTCAATCCCAGTCAGGGCACATACAAGAAACTACTAATGAAAGCATAAATAAGTAGGACAACAAACTGATGTTTCTCTTCTTTCTCTCTCTCTCTCTCTCTCTCTCTCTCTCTCTCTCTCTAAATTCAATCAATACAGAATTTTTTTTTTTTTAAGAAGGGGGGTAGAACGAACCATTTAAAAAAAAAATTAGCTCTTGATGGTTTGGTTCAGTGGATAAAATATCGGCCTGTAGATTGAAGAGTCCCAGGTTTGATTCCGGTCAAGGGCACATGCCCGGGTTGCATGCTCAATACCAGGTGGGAAGCATGCAGGAGGCGGCTGATCGATGATTCTCTCTCATCATTGATGTCTCTATCTCTCTCTCTCCCCTCCCTTCCTCTCTGAAATCAATAAAATTATATTTAAAATAAGAAATTAGCCCAGCTGGTGTGGCTCACTTGGTTGAGCGTTATCCCATGCACCAAAAAGTTGCTGGTTCAATTCCGGATTGGGGCACATACCTGGTTGTGGGTTTGATCTCTGGTCAGAAGGCAACAAACGATGTTTCTCTTTCTCTCCCATTGATGTTTCTCTCTTTCTCACACTCTCTTTCTCTTCCTCTCTTTTTCTCTCTAAGCATGTCCTTTGGTGAGGATTAAAAAAGAAAATTAGCTGGGCTGGTGTGGCTCAGTGGTTGAGTATTGACCTATGAACCAGAAAGTCATGGTTTGATTCCCGGTCAGAACAATTGAGCACATGCACAGTGTTCAGGCTCTATTCCCAGTGGTGGGTATGGGGGAGCAGCCAATCAATGATTCTCTCTCATCACTGATGTTTCTATCTCTTCCTCTCCAAAATCAAAAAAATATAATAAAAAAATTAATACATAAATACTTCAAACTAGATCATAGCTGTTTAGAATGCATAAAACATAACATACCCATCATATATAATAAAAGGATAATATGCAAATTGACCCTAACAGCAGAATGACTGGGAATGACTGGTCACTATGACCACCAGGGAGCAGATGCTCAATGCAGGAGCTGCCCCTCATGGTCAGTGCACTCCCACAGGGGGAGCTCTGCTCAGCCACAATCCAGGCTGCCAGCTGCCAGTACAGCGGTGGTGGTGGGAGCTTCTCCTCCCTCCTCAGCAACACTAAGGATGTCCGACTGCAGCTTAGGCCTGCTCCCTGCTGGCAAGTGGACATCATCCAAGGGCTCCCGGGCTGCCAGAGGGATGTCTGACTGCCAGCTTAGGCCTGATCCCCCAGGGAGTGGGTCTAAGCCAGCAGGTGGACGTTCCCCGAGGGGTCTCAGACTGCAATAGGGCACAGGCTGGGCTGAGGGACCCACCTGAGTGCACAAATTTTTGTGCACCGGGCCTCTAGTACAATATAAACTGCTCCCTTTCTGTTTCATTCACATCTCAAACACAAGTTATGAAAATAAAAAAGTATAAGATTTAGTTCCTATTTTAAAAGTAGTATCAATAAATTAAAATTCCCAACACTATTAAATAATATAAACATTGGTTGGCATGAGTATAGCATTTCATTCCTGTGCATTTTTTTTATAATAATGAATATACTTTTTGTTTTTTAAAATATTTTTATTGATTTTTTACAGAGAGGAAGGGAAAGGGATAGAGAGTTAGAAACATCGATGAGAGAGAATCATCAATCAGCTGCCTCCTGCACACTCCCCCACTGGGGATGTGTGTGCAACCAAGGTACATGCCCTTGACCGGAATTGAACCTGGGGCCCTTCAGTCCGCAGGCCCACGCTTTATCCACTGAGCCAAACTGGTAAGGGCTCCTGTGCATTTTTTAAATCCTCAATCAAGGAAGTTTATTGATTTGAGAGAGGAAGGGAGAGAGAAAGAGAGAGAGAAAGAAACATTACTGTTTGAGAGAAACATTGGTCACTTGCCTCCTGTACATGCCACAACCAGTTACCCCTGGTCAACCATGATCTGAAAATATAAAACGAAAAATTCCAGAGAAAAAACGTTGCAAGTTTTAAATTGCTTGTTGTTCTGAGTAGCATAATAAAATCTTGGGCTGTCCTGCTGCAGCCCACCTGGAACATGAGTCATCCCTTTGTCCAGTGTATCCATACTGTATGCATTGCCTGCCCATTCGCCCGCCACTTAGTAGCTGTCTCAGTTATAATCAGCTGTCATGTGCTACAGTATTTGTGGTCAAGTAACATTTATTTTATTTAATAATGGCCCCAAACTCTAAGAGTAGTAATGTTGGCAATTCAGATATGCCAAGAAAGCCATATAGTGCTTTCTTTAAGTGAAAAGATGAGAATTTTGATTTAATAAGCAGAAAACAATCCCTTTATTAAGGGGATTGCTAAAATCTACAGTATGAACGATGCTTCTATCTGTGAAATTGTAACAAAGAAGAAATCTGTCCTCGTTTTGCAGATGACATGAAGCTGCAAAGTACAGTGAAAACACTAAATAATAAAACAAGGATTCAAAAGAACTGACATCTAACAAGAAGAAGTTTCATAGGAATAAATGCTAAGATTCTATAGAGAATTCCAAAACAGCTATACAAGTACAGAATAAGAGAGAGAAAAAACTCATCTGTAGGATGTGTTTAGGGGGCTTAAGGATTTTAATTTTAGTACTACTTCAGTACACTAAGTTTATGTAAATTTAAGCTGCATCAACAGAATTATAATATAGCACATTCTTAGCACATTCTTTTTTTGCTCTGAAAATATCAGAACACATCTAGAGTACAGATTTGGGGTACCATCCTTTAAAAGGAAGCTAAACAAAGTCTAGTACCTGATCAGGAGAAAAAATTCAAATTATGTGTAATGAGTAATGAAACTGAGGACAATAAGTCTGAAAAAAAGTATGGGTGAGCCAAGCCACAGCCGCCAGGACCACAGAGGCCGGTCAGGCTCCTCGTGGATTGAAGAAGCCTGTCTGCAAGGCCAGCCGGAAAAGAAAAAAAGGATAACTGAGGATATCATGTGAAAAACCAAGGAATAAAAAGTTGATAACAATATAATAGGAATAGAGCCTAACACTTAGTAACCTCGATAAATATTACCTTTTTTACCAATAAGTTATCTTATTACTAGTAAATTTTTTAAGTTATCTGCTTAAAAAATATTCTGCTCTCTCTGTTGTATCATCTCTCATTACTAGAAAAGAAATCCACCTTGTACCATTAACATTCTAGGCCACACAAAGTATTGCAGAATTGATGATTCTTACATGAAGTTAATGAGTTATTGGTTAGATTCATTTTTAATATAAATAGGAAATAGTGACAGATCCTTAAATAGATTTTTGTGTATCCAGTTCAAGACTGGCAAATTGGCATTAATATACGATATCTACTCTAATAAAAGAGTAATATGCAAATTAACCATCACTCTGAGACACCTAAGCCATGCCCCCAACCAATCAGAGCAGCTGTATGCAAATTAACCCAGCCAAGATGGAGGCTGGAAGCCACGGAGCTAGAGCAAACAGGAGGCTTCCGTTGCAACTGCCTGCCTAGGCCAGCTGGGCCTCTGCTCATGGCAGTAATGTTTTAATTATAGAAGCCATGGAGCTGAAGCAAACAGGAGGCATTGTTACCTGCCCAGGTCTCCACTCAAGGTAACAAAGTTTCAATTATAGAAGATAAATAAACCCCAGAAACCTGTTTCCAGCCAGCCTTGCTGGGACGTTGGGTCAATGGGAGTTGTGGGCAGCCTGAAAACAGCCCTCAGCCCCTCACCCAGGCTGGCCACACCCCCATGGGGTGAGGGTTCCCACTAGGGGGGTTGGCCATCCTGCAAACAACCATCAGCCCCTCACCCAAGCTGGCCAGGCACACCAGCAGGTGGACATCCCCCGAGGGGTCCCAGACTGTGAGAGGGCATAGGCCGGGTTGAGAGAGCCTCCCCCCCCCCGAGTGCACAAATTTTTGTGCACTGGGCCCCTATTCCCATATAATCCTATATAATAAGAGCCGAATATGCAAACTGTCCCCTTGACCAGGAGCTCAACTGGAAGTTCAACTGCTTGCTATGACATGTGCTGACCACCTGGGGGCGGCAGGGAACATGGTGGGCATCAGCGATGTGGTGCTGGCAGTGGGTGGCAGTAGAGGCACTGCCAGCCCCGATGGACCCCGACGAAAGCGGGACTGCTGAGAGATGGTGGAGTAGGTAAGTGGGTGGTGCCAGGCCAAGGCGGATACAAGTTGGGGCCTGACCGTCCCACCAATGGTGACCAGTAGCAAGAGTGGGGGGTTGGGCCACCACCCGGCTCCCAGGTGCTGAGGGAACTGGATGGGGGACCTGGCCCCAACTGATCACCCCACAGACAGCAACCAGCAGCCAACAGGCCCTGATCGCACGACTGGGGCTGGGCCCCAGTCTAGGGCAGGGAACTGGGGGTGGGTGGTGGTTGGGTGGTGGCGACCAACCTCCCATAATGCCTGGGCAGGTGGCTGTGACCTCTTGCCGGCTACCAGGGGGTGGGAGTGACAGGGACAGAGGTGCAGTGAGAATGTGGGGTGTTTGCCCAGCTCGCTCTCACTCCCCATGCTACCCTCCCTTGGGAAACCAGGGCTCATGCACCAGGGAAGCCCCAGTGCTCAGGTGCTAAGTACTTGCGAGGAGCCTGTCCTGCACCTGTGTGGCCTCTTCTGGGTGAGCCAAGCCACAGCTGCCAGGATTACAGAGACCGGTTGGGGTCCATGTGGATTCATGAAGAAGTCAGTCTGCAAGGCCAGCCGGTAGAGAGCACACTGCCCTCCCAGCTTCCATGCTGGGCAGCCCAGAGGCCCACACTGCACCCCAGCCCACCATGTCCAGCCATGCTCACCACATCTCTGCATGGGAACTCGGGCGCCGTGACACAAGCGGAGGGTGGTGCGCAGGGGCCAGGAGCCCAGGTGCTGTCTAGAGCTCAGAGGTCAGCTGGGACCTGCTCTTGCTTCAATCACCTGGAAGGCCAAGGGACTGCACCCATGCACTAATTTCGTGCACCGGGCCTCTAGTGAGAGCATATAATATTGATGTGCAAATATACATACACACACACATATATATAAACAAACTGATAAACACACATACATGTATTTGAGATACCATCTCACACTTGTCAGAATGGTTACCATTTACAAATCAACAAATGACAAGTGCTGGCGAGGATGCAGAGAAAAAGAAAACCTCATGCACTGCTGGTGAGAATGCAGACTGGTGCAGCCACTGTGGAGAACAGTATGAAATTTCCTCAAAAAATTAAAAATGGAACTCCCATTCAACCCAGTAATCCAACTTCTAGGAATATATCCCAAGAAATCATAAATACCAATCAGAAATGATATATGCACCCCTATGTTCATAGCAGCACAATTTGCAATAGCTAAGATTTAGAAACAGCCTAAGTGCTCATTAGCAGATGAATGGATTAAAAAACTGTGGTACAACCTAGAACAAACTCTCCAAAAATTCATCTGGAATGAAAAAAGACCCCAAAAAGAAACAAGATGGCGGCATAAGGTATATACCTAAATGCACAGCCTCCCACAACCACATTAAAAAATACAACTATAAAGCTACACGCCCATCCTCCAGAACCAAGGGAGTGGAAGCTTTACAACTACAAGGCAAGAGAAGGAGTGCATCGATACTGAGTAGAAGTTCTAGGCACCAAAATTGAGAGGTACAGACGCACGCGAAATGGTGGTGGCGCGGGCGAAAAGGTGGAGGTGGCTGCACCTGGGTCCGCGGCTTGGAAGGGGACTACAAGCTCCAGGGTCGCACTGAATTCGTTGCAGGCTGTCTGGCAACAGGGCAGAAGACAAGTGGCGTTCTAGCAGAGCTGTTCGCAGCGATCACTGACACGGAGCTCTGAAACTTGGGGACTCGGGTGTAGAGACGCCAAAACCGAGAGAAGCTGCGGAGCCAGCTGAGGAGCAGCCATCGCAGGTTGCTCCGCCCCGGTGATTCTTAGACCCCGCCCCACCCAACTTACAACCTCACCCAAGCTGTGTGCCTGTCTGCATGCAGCATAATCTAACAGACTGCAGCTGGGACAGAACTCCAAAAGTTCCAAACCCCAAACAACGAAGAGAAAGGCCTGGAAGTTATTTCTTCCTAGTGATACTAACAGCAGTCAAGACTTAACTACAACAAGACTGTGCACCCAGGCCTCAAAGGCGTACACCAAGAGTGTCCACCCCAGGTGATTGGGGAGGCTGAATCACTGGGCCCTATGGGACACCTACCACAGAAAACCACTCTATCAATGCAGGGAAGCAGCCAAAATGCAGAGACAAAGAAGCAGATCACAAATGACAGAAATGGAGGAAAGCAAACGACTGGATATAGAATTCAAAACCACGGTTTTAAGGTTTTTCAAGAATTTTCTAGAAACCCCCAATAAATTTAGTGAGACCCTTGAGGATATGAATAAATCTAGTGAGACCCTCGAGGATATGAAAAAGGACCAACTAGAAATTAAGCATACACTGACTGAAATAAAGAATATTATACAGCGATCCAACAGCAGACTAGAGGTTCAAAAGAATCCAAGTTAAACATGTGAAATACAAAGAAACAAAAAGCACCCAACTGGAAAAGAAAAAAGAATCCAGAAGTGTAAAGATAGTGTAAGGAGCCTCTGGGACAACTTTAAGCGTACCAACATCAGAATTATAGGGGTACCAGAAGAAGAGAGAGAGCAACATATTGAAAACCTATTTGAAGAAATGATAGAAAACTTCCCCTACCTGGTGAAAGAAATAGACTTCCAAGTCCAGGAAGTGCAGAAATCCCAAACAAAAGGAATCCAAGGAGGACCACTCCAAGACACATCATAATTAAAATGCCAAGGGCAAAAGACAAAGAGAAAATGTTAAAAGTAGCAAGAGAAAAACAGTTAGTTACCTACAAGGGAGTACCCATATGACTGTCAGCTGATTTCTCAACAGAAACCATGCAGGCCAGAAGAAAGTGGCAAGAAATATTCAAGGTGATGCATAGCAAGAATCTACAACCAAGATTACTCTACCCAGCAAAGCTATCATGTAAAATTGATGGTCAGATAAACAGCTTCACAGACAAGAAAAAGCTAAAGGAGTTCATCACCACCAAACCAGGATTATTTGAAATGCTGAAGGGCATTCTTAAGAAGAGGAAGAAGAAGAAAAAGGTAAAAATAAAAATTATGAACAACCAAGTGACAACAAATACATATCTATCAACAAGTGAATATAACAAGTCAATAGTAATATCTGATGAACAGAATAAACTGGTGAGTAGAATAGAAGTAAGAGCATAGAAAGGGAATGGACTGACAATTCTCAGGGGGAAGAGGGTGTGAGGGGTACAGGAAGAGACTGGACAAAAATCTTACATATATGGATGAAGTCAGTGGTGGGGGTAAGGGCATGGGGTGGGGGGGAACCAGGTGGAGGGGAGCTATGGGGGTTAAAATAAAAAAGGAACATCTGTAATAATCTGAACAATAAAGATTAAAAAAAAAAAAAGACCCCAAATAGCTACAGCAATCCTGAGATAGAAGGACAAAGTAGGTGGGATCTCAAAACCAGATACCAAGCTATATTACAAAGTCACTGTTCTCAAAACTGCCTGGTACTGGCACAAGAACAGGCGTATAGATCAATGGAACAGAAATCGACCCAAACCACTACTATTATGCTTAATTAATATTTGACAAAGGAGGCAAAAACATACAATGGAGTCAAGATAGTCTCTTCAATAAATGGTGTTGGGGAAACTGGACAGATACATGCAAAAAATGAAACTAGACCACCAACTTACACTATACACAAAAATAAACTCAAAATGGATAAAGGACTTAAACATAAGACAGGAAATCATAAAAATACTAGAAGAATCCACAGGCAGCAGCAAAATCTCAGATCTATGCCAAAGCAATTTCTTCACTGTTACAGCTCTTAGGGCAATGGAAAGTAAAGAGAAAATAAACAAATGGGACTACATCAAAATAAAAAGCTTTTGCACAGCAAAGGAAACCATCAACAAAACAGGAAAGCCCACTGCATGGGAAACATATTTGCCAATGTTATCACCAATAAGGGTTTAATCTGGAACATTTACAGGGAACTCATACAACTTAACAAAAGGAAGATAAACAACCCAATCAAAAAATGGGCAACTGCCCTAAATACTTTTTGAAAGAAGCCATAAGGAAGGCCAAGAGACATATATAAACATGCTCAAAGTCACTAATCATCTGAGAGATGCAAATCAAAACAACAATGCGGTAACATCTCAAAACTGTCAGAATGGCTACCATCAACAAATCAACCAATGACAAGTGCTGGAGAGGATGCGGAGAAAAAGGAACCCTGGTGCACTGCTGGTGGGAATGCAGACTGGTGCAGCCACTGTGGAGAACAGTATGGACTTTCCTCAAAAAACTAAAAATGGAACTGCCATTTGACCTAGTAATCCCACATGGAGGAATATAACTCAAGAAATCAGAAACACCAATCAGAAAGGATATATGCAACCTTATGTTCATAGCAGCACAACTTACCATAGCTAATATTTGGAAACAGCCTAAATGCCCATCAACAGATGAGTGGATTAAAAAACTGTGGTACATCTACACAATAGAATATTATACTGCTGTAAAAAAAAGAAGGAATTCTTACCATTTGCAACAGCATGGATGGAACTGGACAGCATTATGCTAAGTGAAATAAGCCAGTCAGAGAAAGATAAATATCACATGATCTCACTTATTTGTGGAATATAATGAACATAAATTGATGAACAAAAACAGATTCAGAGACAGAGAAGCATTGATCAGACTGTCAAACCTCTGAAGGAAGGTAGGGGAGGGTGGGGGTAAGGGGGAAAGATCAACTAAAGGACTTGTATGCATGCATATAAGCCTAACCAAAGATACAGACGACAAGGAGGTGAGGGCGTGAATGGGGGGTGGGGAGGCAATGGGGCAATAAGGACACATGTGTAATACCTTAGTCAATAAAGAAAAAAAAAATTAAAAATATATCCTCAGGTGAGGATTAACAACAACAACCAAAAAGATAAATAAAAAACTATGGTACAGAGAACCAAGATGGCAGCAGCATAGGTAAGCGTCTGTAATTGCTGCCTCCCACAACCACATCAAAATTACAACTAAAATACAAAACAACTATCATCCGGAATCACAGGAAAGCTGCTGAGTGGAAGTACTGCAACTAGAGAGGTAAAGAAGAAAGCTCATTGAGACAGATAGGAGATGCAGAGGCCCGCAACGAGCTGGTTGGGCACCCAGGTGTGTCACTTTTTTTAATCAGGAGGGAAATCACCTCTGCAGAGGCTACCTGGAGGAACAAAGAGTTCCAGCCCCACACCAGACCCCCAGCCCAGGTTCCCAGAGCTGAGGAAAAAAGTCCCTAAGGGCAGTAAGAATTAGGACTGTAAAAACTAGTGTGGATTGGGGCTGAGTGACACACACATTGCTGCAGACTCAGCTGCTCTTCTTAAAAGGCTGGCACCACTAACTGAATTTACAAGCTCCCACTTCCTCTGAGCTCCAGTGCTGGGTGAGGCTCTAGGGGACCCAGACACATACAGGGAGAAACTGGACTGTCTGGCATCCAGGCAGAAATGCAGTGGTGGCTTTCTTCCAGATGGAGGTGCTTGCAGTGGTCATTGTTCCTGTGCTGGGATCTCCCCGAAATAAGGCTGTCTGACAGCCATTTCTGTTTGCTCTGCCTGGTGATTCCCTGAGACCTCACCTCACCCAATTTACAACCCCACCCAAGCTGTGTGCAGTGGCTTTTCCATATGAATGGCTGTCCTTTCTCAGGCAAAAAGCTCTCTTAAACAAGCTGCAGATGGGTCAGGGAGCCCCAAACCTATCAATAAAAGGCCCAAGACCTGGCACCAGCACCAGCCTGCTTTGCTTCACAGCTGAGCCTCGTCTGAGTACTTCCAAACCCAATACAAAGAGAAGGAATCTTCAGATCTCTCTGTAGCTCCCACTGGGTGGCCCCAGGCAGTGACTGACTTTGCACCTCCCTGGAGACCCAAAAGCCAGTGTACCAGTGGTCAGTGTGAGACCATACCAGATTGCAACTCTTCACATCCATAAGCAACACACTCAAGGGGCAGACTCAGTAAGCACCAAAGCCTCATTGAAGCAAGTCCTGCTCCATGGTTTCTCCTACACAGCAGCTCTCCCACTATAGTCGAAGCTGGTCCTCACAGTCAACTGGCCTGGAGGTCAATTCCTCCCAGTGATACCAACAGCAATCAAGGCTCAACTACAAGAAAACTGGGCTCACAGCCCACAAAAGGGTGCACCAAGAGTGTCCACCTCAGGAGACTGGGGAAGCTGAGTCACTGGGCCCTATAGAGCCCCTAATACACAAGGGCACTCTATCAACTCAAGGGTACTTAGCAAGTACTCAATACATAGAAACAAACACAGAGAAGCAGCCAAAATGCAGAGATTGACGATTCTCAGAGGGAAGCGGGAGGGGGGGGGGCAAAAAGAGATCAGATAAAGATCTTATATGCATGTATGCATACTTTAATAAAATGCATATAAGAGAATTCCCATAATCACTTGTGTAGAGGATGAACTTTTTATGGAATGGATAAATATCCTTACAGATTTATGTTATTCTGATTAACCTGTCTATTCTCTTAAAAAAAAACACACAAAAAACCAAAAAAAACCATGGTACATCTATACAATGGAATATTACGCTGCGGCAAAAAGAGGGAATTGTTACCATTTGCAACAGCATGGATGGAACTGGAGAGCATTATGCTAAGCAAAATAAGCCAGTCAGAGAAAGATAAATATCACATTATCTCACTCATTTGTGGAATATAATGAACAAAATAAACTGATGAACAAAAACAGACCCAGAGATAGAGAAGCATCAGACCGTCAAACCTCAGAGGGAAGACAGGGGAGGGGGAGAGTGGGGTAATAGATCAACCAAAGGACTTGTATGCATGCATATGAGCATAACCAATGAACACAGACAGTAGGGGGGGTGAGGGCATGTGCTAAGGGGTGGGGGAGAGGTCAATGGGGGAAAAAGGAGACATATGTAATAGTGTTGACCTGCTTAAAATATTTACTGAGTCTATTTATAATTGTTGCCACTCCTGACAAGACTAAAATATTATATAAAGAGCATCTATTGTCAAAATAAAGTAAGCTTTTTAGATGTATGAACACCTTTCATCCCAGAGTAACACCATGAGGTAGGCACTTATTATTTTTCCCATTTTATACATGAAGAAATCAAAGCATGAAATTAAGTCCAAGGGAAGAGTTAAACCTTGGCACCGTTTCCAGAGTTCTAAAATTAAATAGTATGTTATTCTGCCCTAACCAGTTTGGCTCGGTGGATAGAGCATCAGCCTGAGGACTGAGGGGTCTGGGGTTCGATTCTAGTCAAGGGCATGTACCTTGGTTGCGGGCACATCCCCAGTAGGAGGTGTGCAGGAGGCAGCAGATCGATGTTTCTCTCTCATCAATGTTTCTAACTCTCTAACCTTCTCCCTTCCTCTCTGTTAAAAAAAAAAAATCAATAAAACAAAATAGTATGTTATTCTGCCTCACTTATGAGCTCATAATTTCTTAATCTTGTTAAAATTTTAATTCAAACAAATAGTGAAAAATAGAAACTCTAAAAAATATATGTATCTAATATAAAAAAGTAATATGCAAATTGACCATTACCCGAGACACCTAAGCCACGCCCACTAGCCAATCAGAGCGGCTGTATGCAAATTAACCCAGCCAATATGGAGGCCAGCAGCCATGGAGCTAGAGCAAACCAGAGGCTTCTGTTGCAACTGCCTGCCTAGGCTGGCTGAGCCTCTGCTCATAGCCATGCCCACCAGCCAATCAGAGCGGCTGTATGCAAATTAACCCAGCCAAGATGGAGGCCAGCAGCTATGGAGCTAGAGCAAACCAGAGGCTTCTGTTGCAACTGCCTGCCTAGGCTGGCTGAGCTTCTGCTCACGGCTAGGCCCACCAGCCAATCAGAGCGGCTGTATGCAAATTAACCCAGCAAAGATGGAGGCTGGCAGGGTGGCTTTGCACTGGGAGCCTCCACGGCTGGCACAGCTGTGCCAGGTGTGTCAGCTCAGTGGGGGGGGGGGGTCCGGCCTGGGGCCTCCTCGGGGCACCCAGGAGTGCCCGTCCCGGGTCCGCTGCCTGGCTCTGCCCTGGGGGCCTCCTTGGGGGCATGCGGGAGCACCCGTCCAGGGTCCACTACCTTCATCCACCCCCCAGGGGCCTCCATAGGGCGTGCGGGAGCGTCTACTGCACAGTGCGGAGAATCCAAAGCCAGTCCGTTGCCTGGCTCCACCCCGGGTGTGTTCGCTCAGCAGCAGGGCCCCACCGAGGGATCCTGCCCCAGCGTCCGCCCCTGGCTCGCCACCCAGCTCTGCACCAGGTGTGTCCCCTTAGCGGTGGGGGTCCACCAGATGTGTGCGATCGTGGGCCCTCCGGTGGGAAACATCCAGGCCTCTACTCACAAGCCCTCCCACCCCCCAGTGCACGAACCCTGAAGGGGCTGTGGGCAGCCTGAAAATGGCTTTCAGCCCCTCACCCAGGCTGGCCAGGCACGCCAGCAGGTGGACATCCCTCCCAAGGTGTCCCAGACTGCAAGAGGGCACAGGCCGGGCTGAGGGACCCCCACCCCCTGAGTGCACAAATTTTTGTGCACCGGGCCCTTAGTATATATATATATATATACACACACACGCACACAACATAAAGAAACACTGCAGATCAGACACAAAAATACATAAAGGATTTAAAGGGAAATAAAAAGAGATCATGAAACATTCATTTCCTTTTATTTATATCATAGAAGGATTAATTGATTCTTCTTCTACATCCCTGCCATACTTACTTTGTTTTTAATTTTGGTACCATAAACAAATATTTAGGATACTTTAAATCCAAATAACTGGATCAATCAAAATTGAATAAATAGCACCCATCTGAAAAGTGTTTTAAAAGGTAAGAGTATTGTACTTCCCTTCTAATCACATTCATCTCTCTTATTATATGTTTGATATATAATAAATATTCACAACATAAATACACTGTTAGATAAAATTAAACTTTCCAGAGTCTACAGCAGCTTCACAATTTTAGGTTCTGAAACAAAGTTAATAAAGGTCAAGCTGTGTGTTTAGTAACTGCTTAATTGACACTAAGCTACAAAACAGTGGTGCTGACAGTGGTGCTGAAATCAGTTGGGAGGCAATTATCTGCTACAACGAAAGCAAGTAAATGATGAAGGGAAATGAAGTTGTTTAAAAAATTCAAACACAGATGTACTTTCTGTAAAAGTGTAATTTGTGAATTTTAAAAGAGTATTTTATCACATTAGCTCTTTTCACAGTTCAATTCCTTACAGAAGAATTCAACTAACAATGGCATAGAATTCTATGAGTGAATCTATGGCACAAATTGATATATTTGCCTTTTCTGAGATTGACTTTCTTTATATCTGGAGAAACAATAGTAAAATTAGAGCATGTTATATAATATGAATCATTACATCACAGAATCAGGAAAAACAGAAGAAAGGCATTACTGAAAACTAAAAGTTACATAATTAACCTATCCACTGAAAAACTGGTTGCAATGGATGGGAAATCCTGTTAACTTATTCAAATTATTGCTTAAAATGCAACAAAAATTGAATTTCTGTGTAAAATTATAGTTTTGACTCAGTCAGAAATGTACAATGGCTTTGGAACATAAACCTAAGTAATTTAACACATTATCACTGATTTAAATCAATAACACCTGTTTAATCCCACAAGTGTAAATATAAGTGCATAATATCTTATACCTTCCTAAAGTTTTGACTCAAACAAGAAACTAAAAAGATTCAGAACAGGAACCAAAAAAATTAAAATATATATAATCAAATATATAATAAAAGATATGAATAATTAATAATGGAAAAATCTAATTTTATCCTATAGTTTAACACTCTCCCCCACCAAAATTTTCCCAAAGCTTCAAGCAAGTAGTTAAATGACTAATTTGAACTTCACTTTTTTTCTCTGTCCAATTACTTTCCAATGGAAACATCTATAAAAATTACAAATGTAGAAAATGTAACCTCAAAAATTTGTTGTGAGGATTAAATGAATTAAAATTCATTAAGAACCTAACACAGTGTAAAGCACATAGTAAACACTCAACATATGGTAGTGTTATTATAATTATCTGTTAATAATAACACCTTTCATTTGCATAGTATTTCTTTACAATAACTTCTTAACCTACACAAAAGTCATAGTAGTTTACAGAACTCACACTAATTTTCAATATTCCTGGATGTCTGTAAAATTTGAAAAAGAACACACAAAAAACTATAATGGTTCATATAACCAATTAGTATCTTATCACTGATGAAGGAAATAAAGGATGTTTTTAGGGCAATTGTATTTAACATGCTTAAATTCAGTTCAAAAAACTAAGTTATATATCACAAACACTCCTGTAACCCATTATTTCAACTAAGCTTTCTTGAAATTATTATTTTTATGTTGTTTTACTTGAATTTGCTATTTTTCAATATATCTTTAATTATCCACTTTCAACTTTCAGAGGTGTACTATTAATACACCTAACAGAGAATTCCACTCTTCTAGAATTTGATTAATTTTTTTATCCTACCTCTACTTATGGTTCAATATAAAAGGCATTTCTAGTCCATACACAATTCCTAGAATTTCCTGGATTCGTACAATTCAAAAATAAGATTAAAAAACTCTTTGTAATAGAAATAAACAATACACATTAAATGGATGAGATTTATCTTCCACAGAATGACCCTAAAAGATAATTAGTAAGATGTGTGATGCTGTTAAGATACCATTTCCTAAATATCCACCATGGAGATTAATGCATCTTTCAAATCTTCATCAAAGAAATTTAATGTAACCACTATAAAATAAATTGCAATCTATAACACAGTGATCTATCTACAAGGCCCTGAGAAAAGTAGTCAAAATCAAACTTTATCTTGTTTTGTTTTAAGGAAAAAGACATAATTGATTGGCTTAGGTATCCAAGCCCCTTGAGAAGAATTCTTTATAGCAGAGGTGGGGAAACTTTTCTGCCAAGGGGCATTTGGATATTTACGACATCAAGGGCCATACACAATTATCAACTTAAAAATTAGTCTTCTATATTCAGTCAAACATTTAATTAACTCATCCCTAATGCCTTGGCAGGGCCAGACGAAATGATTTCGAGAACCTTATACTGTACGGCCCTCGGCTGGACCTTCCTCACCCCCGCACTAAAGAGATAAGGGATAATTCTTAAGCTTCTACCATAACTTCGATGATGAATACCATTCAAGACTTTCCAAGTTCCTTTTCTTTAACTGTATGATTACCACACAACCCCTACTTACTATTCCCAAGTTCTCAGATACATGAAAGAGTTCACTGGATTTTCCACCTGAAAATTCTAATCACTGGAAAGGGTAATCTTCTATTCCAACATAAACTGGCATTCTAATGTGTACATTCCAATGTGTAAACCATTGCCTTATTTAGATTAGTTTGAACTGGGTTCCTGAAGTCTGGGAAAACTTGAGTAAAAGTATACAATGGAAGTAAGAGAACTAGACATTGTCTCATTGACAACTGTTACAATCATTTCTTGGTTTTCTCTCCCTGCCCTTACTCTGCTCCTACAAAGAAGGGAGAGAGGGAGAGAAAGAGAGAGAGAGATGGTTTTTCTTTAGTCTACTGAAACATAGCCAAACCAAATTCACTTATCAAAATGGGTAATTTTAAAGGAACAATCTAGAACTTAAAAGCAAAACAAGGATACATGGTTTACACAAGATGCATTTACATTTATTCTAGCCCCAAAATAAAAAAAGAAATCTATGGTATTCAAACTGTGCTTTCAGACAACATCAGATATTGTTCTTAAACTTAAATTACTCATCAACATTATTAATGAAGTGGTTTGGCACGTGCGACTCAATTACACTAAGGCTGAAACATGTACTTAAGAAACATCCCATGTGGCACAGAGCAGGGTAGGTGCACTTGCATCTGAAGTGCATAGACTGGAGACTTCAAATGAAAACTCAGACGTTACTCACAGGGTCAGTCAAAAGGAATTGTGTTTTTCCTTCAACAACAAAAGGTTCTCTTCCACACTTCACAAAAGTCAGCCTTACAACAAACACTCCATCTCTTCAACAGTGTCCGCTTACATTTCATTTACAAGAGATTAACATGCTCTCCAAATCCACAGTTCGCCTAAAACAAAGACACGTCTAGTATCAGCCTTAAGTCTACAGGGCAGAGTTCTCTTAGGACCGCGATGCCAAGAAATCCCCCCAGCGGACATTTTCTCTGCCATCTCCGTGTCCAGGAGACTGAAAGGCTGCAGAGATGCCCGAGGATCCTGCAGGGAGTCTGGGGCGGCGGAGGGAGCGGGAGGGAAGTCCCACAGAAGAACCGCACCGGGAGACTTGGCGAACACAAGGGACAGGCGGTTAGCTTCAGGGGAAAAATAGATTTATTACAGATTAAGTATGTTTTCAAAGAGAACTCAGTGATGGTGGTCAGGCAAAACGACATAAAACCTTGAACCCTCCATGGCCGGAGGGAAGGATAAGCAAAGTAGGAAAAGGGCGGTCGGGGGGGGTGGGAGGGAGCGCGGGAGTGTAAGGGCCCAAAACCCGGATTTGAAAAAAGAACGCGAGCTCTGAGCCCGGTCTCGATCCGGATCTTCTGTCTCTTAAGCGGACGGCAGGGCGGGGGGGAAGGATCGCACAGCCTCGGGGTTGCGGAGAGCAACGCGCTCACCACGCTAACCAGTCCTGCACAAGAAGATGGTCTCCTCTCTCCTCGCTTACTCCCGTTTATTTCTTTACCTCTCCCCAGCACCCACGGCACTCCGGCAAAACTCTGCCAATGCCTGCGCCGCAGGTGGACAGCAGAAGGAAAATACCTGAGTCCCAGGAACCACGCAGGCGACGACGGGAGGAGGAGCCGTGGACAACTGGATTCCGGGCAGGATCCTCGCTTGCCTCTAGTCAAACCTCAACGCTTACGGGTGGGGCAGGCAACTTCCGCCCTGAACCTGGAGACCGTCACTTCCGCCTAACGCCTCCTCCCCCGCGGCTCTCCAACACACTTTCTTCGACGACTGCGCTCCAGATGCACTCACTAAGCTCGATACAGTTGCATTGTTCGCACTTTCTTTTCCCAGGAGACCTCTGCCTAGTCTTAACACCTGGCGTGGACTACATGACCCAGCATTCACCACGGCAGGTTGATTTCCGGGTCAGAAGGTCCGCGCTGGATTCATCACCATGGAAGCGATGGGTTTGGTCACGTGGCGCGCCTGGTTACGCCCGGTGGTAGCTGTGGGGTCTGGGGCTTTGACGGGGGCCATTTTGCCGAGGGCTTCCGGAGTTGGGGGTGGCCTGGAAGCTGACTGAAGCTGTGTTTTCTCCTCTGCAGCTTGGGTCTTGGAGAGGAACAGGAAGGCTGGTCTCCATCAAACCCTTCGGAGACGATGGTTTCCTCCAGCCTCTGCCACTTAACGACTCGCTATGGAGGCTGCGCCCTCCGCGCTGCTCTTGCTGCTTCCCCTTCCAGCCAAACGTTCCTACCGCCCCGAGAGCCACAGCCGGCCTTCCGCCCCAGAGACTGATGAAAGTCGGGGTGCGGGCACCATGAGAGGCGAGAAAAACTGCTGCCGTGGAGCTGCGGGAGATCACGGTTCCTGCCCCTCCACCCCTTCGCCTCTGGCCTCGACCCTCCTGATGCCCGCGGCGGCTATCTCAAGCAGCTGGCCCGGGTCTGGAGGCGGTTTGCCAGGGGGAGAGGAAGAGGAGACTCGGCTCCTTCAGCTCCTGCGGACCGCGCCGGATCCTTCCGAGGCCTTCCAGGCTCTGCAGGCTGTTTTGCCGCGGCGTGGAGGTCGACTTGGCTTCCCCAGACGGAAGGAAGCATTGTATCGAGCCCTGGGCCGAGTGCTCGTGGAAGGAGGTAGAGAGGAGAAGCGACTCTGCTTACAACTCCTCTTGGACGTCCTCCGAGGCCAGGGGGAGGCAGGCCAGCTGGAAGAGGCCTTTAGCTTGGCACTTCTGCCTCAACTGGTGGTCTCTTTACGAGAAGAGAACCCGGCCCTGCGCAAAGATGCGCTGCAGATCCTGCACATCTGTCTGAGACGTAGTTCCGGACAGGTGCTGAGGACGCTCATACAGCAAGGACTGGAAGGTACCGATGCTCGGCTTAGAGCTTCCACAGCACTGCTGTTGCCTGTCTTGCTTACTCCTGAGGATTTGTTGCTGGGCCTGGATCTTACCGAGGTGATAATATCCTTAGCCCGAAAGCTTGGCAATCAGGAGATAGAAGAAGAATCCGAGACCGCTTTCTCTGCACTTCAGCAGATTGGGGAGCGACTTGGCCAGGAGAGGTTTCAGTCCTATATCTCTCGCCTGCCATCCGCCCTAAGGAGACACTACAATCGCCGCCTGGAGTCCCAGTTTGGCAGCCAGATTCCTTATTATTTGGAACTTGAAGCTTCTGGATTTCCCGAAGACCCCCTTCCCTGTGCAGTGACCGTTTCCAGCAGCAATCTTAAATTTGGGATTATTCCTCAGGAGCTGCATTCAAGATTGTTAGATCAGGAAGACTATAAGAACCGGACTCAGGCTGTTGAGGAACTAAAACAGGTGATGGGACGATTTAACCCTAGTTCTAGCCCTCATTCTAGCCTTGTCAGTTTTATTAGCTTGCTGTATAATTTGTTAGACGATTCTAACTTCAGAGTGGTCCATGGCACACTTCAGGTTCTGCATTTACTGGTTATTCGCCTTGGAGAGCAGGTACAGCACTTCCTGGGACCAGTTATAGCAGCTTCTGTCAAAGTGCTGGCAGACAACAAGTTGGTGATCAAACAAGAATACATGAAAATCTTCCTCAAGCTCATGAAGGAGGTAGGTCCTCAACAGGTGCTTTGTTTACTCCTGGAACATCTCAAACATAAGCATTCCAGAGTTCGAGAAGAGGTGGTGAACATTTGCATTTGTTCTCTCTTGACTTATCCCAGTGAGGATTTTGACTTACCCAAATTGTCATTTGATCTTGCCCCAGCTCTTGTAGATAGCAAACGCAGGGTTCGACAAGCAGCTCTGGAAGCCTTTGCTGTGTTGGCATCATCAATGGGCTCAGGTAAAACCAGCATCCTTTTCAAAGCTGTGGATACTGTTGAACTACAAGATAATGGAGATGGAGTGATGAATGCTGTGCAGGCCAGGTTGGCTAGGAAAACCCTCCCAAAGTTAACGGAACAGGGATTTGTGGAGTATGCCATACTCATGCCATCATCTGCCCAGGGTAGGTCAAGCCATTTGGCACATGGAGCAGATACAGACTGGCTTTTGACTGGTAACAGAACTCAGAGTGCATACTGCCCCTGTGGTGACCACACAAGGGACAGCATGCAAATTTATGGATCTTACAGTCCAACTTGCTGTACCCGGAGGGTATTAAGTGCAGGAAAAGGAAAAAATAAGTTGCCATGGGAAAATGAGCAGCCTGGAGTCATGGGAGAAAACCAGACCTCCAATCTGAAGGATGCAGAACAGGTATGCATCCCTAATTTCCTTGTATTGATACTAAAGTAATTTAAAATGAAAGTATGCGTGTAATAATTTAAGGATTATGCTGCTTTAGAGTTGTTATGCTTTATTTTTAAATTAATTTGAATGCTGATGTGGGTATCTATTATAATGGTACAGGTCACATAGGAGTGTTTAATAGGCTTTTTGTTTGATGGATTTGATTAAATTCTAGGCACAATATGATACAGACAGTAGCTGGGTTTCAGTCTTGACCTGTCACTTTGGCTTATCAATGATCTCATTCAAACAACAAGCACTAATTATCTGGTAAGAACCAGTTAAAGAGCTAAGTTCTGGGAATGAAAATGAGACCAGTTCCACAAAGTCAGACCTTAAACAGGCAATTACAAATTTGTTAAGTGCTAAAATAGAAATAGTCTTGTGGGAATACTGAAAACAGGAAAAATAATTCCACTAGAAAAGTCAAAAAAGCCTTTGGAGAAGATGTGACATCTGAATTGAAATTCTCCCCCACACCCCTCCCAAAGTTTTTATTTTGAAATTCAAATCTACAGATAGCTTAATAGTACAATGGATATTCATATATTTCACCTATATAAGCACCATTTGTTATCCTCTTGCCATATGTACTCTATATTTGCCAAACCAACTGAAAGGGCAGATATCTTAACATTCCACTCCTAAATATTTTACATATATTTCCTAAGAATGACATTCTCCTTTGTAACCAACATATCATTAGCACTCCTCAGAATAGCAATAGTAATTCAGTAATATCTAACAGATAGCCTTTATTTAAATTTCTCTAGTTGTCCCCAAAGTGCATTTCATAGTATTTGTTTTACTTTTGTCATCCAGGATCCAATCAAGGTAATGTGGTTAATATATATATCTCTTATCTAGAATATGCCCACCTGTTTGTTTTTTGTTTATTCATGACATTGAGTTTATTTGAAGAGTTTGGGGTAGTGTTTTGTAGAATTTCCCACATTCTTAATTTATCTGATTGTTTACTTATTCTTAACTTATCTTATTGTTCCTTATGAGTACATTAAACAAACAGTTTCAGCAGAAATACTCCATAGGAGAGATGTTGTGAACTTAACATTACATCACACCACAAGGCATATAATACTAGGTAGGCCCACTATTGGTGATGCTAAATTTTATCATTTGCTTAAGATCACACCATTGTAGATGTTTATTTTCCTCTTTATAATTAGCACATGATCTGTAGGATATTTTGTGACCCTGCTAATACCTCAACAATCTTTCACCCATTGTTCTTAGAATTTCTTAATGATCCTTACCTGTATCACTTACTACATTAGGGGCTACAAAAAAGAGGTAACTCTTTTAAAAATTCTTATATTTCTCCTGTATTTGTTACCTGGCATTCTTTTTAAATCTGTGTGTAAATAATTACATGAGTATTCCTTTTGATGCTAAAATTGTCTCAAAGATTTGACCAGTGATTGGCTTCTATATCTTTGACATGGTTCTTTTAGCCTGTGAACACTTCCTTAACTTAAATATAACATGATGCCCAGGCTTACCTCACACTTTTATTGCTCCAGACATAGAAGCAACCTTTTTTTTTTTTTTTTTTTTTTTTTTACTTCTTCAAGGGTTCTAGAATTGCTTTTTTAGTGAAAAATGGAATTTAAAAACCTAAGTTTGGGTCTAGATGTACTCATTACTGTTGCCTACTATTGCAGATTGGCCTTTTCACCTGCCAGAACCACAGCACCTTTTTTTTTTATGAATTCATGCTGATACCTTCAAATTCAGCACTACAGGGCTCTTCCTCATCTATTCTAGTCCATATGTGTGTATCTCACAATAAAATTCTGGTTCCAACACTAGTCATATTTATTCATATGCTGTATCCTACAATACCCAAAAAATAATTACTATACCAGTAACACAACAATTACCTACCTATTAAATAAAGTTCAAGGTTTCTTTGCAGTATTTTTTTCTGCTTAGAATTATCCCACAGTTAGAACTCCATGCTTAAACTTTTCTTAAATTGTTTCTGCGTGATTATGACTCAACTAGTCTGGTAGAAGATGAATAGGAGTTTGCCAAGTGTGCATGGGTCCTGGTGAATTTTAGAACAAAAGAATGTATCTTCAGAAATGCTGAGTTAGGAAAAGACTTAGCAAATTAAGAAATGGTGTATTTCTGCATAGCTGAATAAGGCATTTTGGTGGGAGTAGCAGAAAATGATAGTAGAATGTAGGCAGGGGCAGAGTATGGAAATCATTTTTGCAGATAAGGAATTCATACTTTTTGTGGTTGACCTCAGATGGTTTGAGATGAAATAAGTGTTCTCTTTCATTCCTTTCAGTTCCAAAATTTATAGTTTTTAAAAATAATTTTTATTTTTGCATAATGTGGTTGTACAGTTATACTCATGTATTGTAAACATTACTTGGCAGTGAATGATTTTCTGTAAGCATTGATCATAACACTGCTTGTTGTGCTTCAAGTCTGAAATGTTAGTATATTAAGATTATGGTCCTGGCCAAAACACCAAGAATCTGAAAATAAGTGCCTTTCTGAAATTCCAGTACAGACATTTGTTGCTTTTGAAAGATTTTGGTGAAGTTGAAACTTATCTAAGAAGTTATACTTTCTTACTCAGAAATGATCTATAGAAGAACTACATTGGAAATTATCTTAATAGAGGACAGGGATGAAATTTTTAAATATTTTTATGTGTGCAATTTTTTATAGTAAACAATTTTTAGAGCAGTTTTAGGTTCACAGTAAAATTGAACAGAAAGTACAGAGATTTCCCATATACCCCTACCCCACACATGCACAACTTCCCACACTACTATATCAAACTCTACAGCGGTATGTTTGTTACAATTGATGAGCCTACACTAACACATCACTATTACCCAAAGTCCATAGCTTTACTTTAGTGTTTATTCATGATGTATATTCTATGGATTTGGACACGTATGTCCATGTCCATTATCTACCATTGTAGTATACAGAATCATTTCATTGCCATAAAAGTCCTCTGTGCTCTACCTATTTATTCCCTCACTCCCTCACTAACTCCTGGCAACCACTGATCTTTTTACTCCATAGTTTGCTTTTTCCACAATGTCATGGCACCTCGTCTGATTTGTACTGGTTCTTAGCCAGCTCTGCCTTAATATTTACAGTCTATTGTTAATATGTTACAGTAAACACTTGATTTTGCAGACCTCGATTTAACGAACTTTGGATTTAATGGACAAAATTTCCAGTCTGTATGTCATATATGAAAAGTTAACATCCTGTTAATTTTAAAATGCTTATAACCAAGATTTACTTATAAGCCCTAGCCAGTTTGGCTCGGAGGATGGAGCGTCGGCCTGCGGACTGAAGGGTTCCAAGTTCGATTCTGGTCAAGGGCATGTACCTTGGTTGCGGGCACATCCTCAGTGGGGGGTGTGCAGGAAGCAGCTGATTGATGTTTCTCTCTTATCAATGTTTCTAGCTCTCTATCCCTCTCCCTTCCTCTCTGTAAAAAAATCAATAAAATATATTTTTAAAAAAGATTTACTTATAATTAAATTAACAGGTTATTTCTTTTCTTATTAACTCACTGTTATTTTAATAAATAGTACATATGTTGGAAAAAATACTGTAGTAATTTTGCCCACAGAAATAAATATTACATATCTACAACTGCAGTCTACATATTTAAATGCAAAAGGCACCACTCCTAAACAATGTTGGGGTAATAATTAGCATGTGATTACACTATATCTCAGGTGGTAATTGGTTTTGTTGTTGCATGGTGTGACTTTGTGCAGCAGTTTGTGTTTTGTTTTTTTAAATATATTTTATTGATATCATAGAGAAAGGGAGAGGGAGAGAGAGAGAGAAACATCAGTGATGAGAGAGGATCCTTCATCGGCTGCCTCCTGAATGCCCCCTACTAGGATTAAGCCTGCAACCAACCTGGGGATGTGCCCTGACTGGAATTGAACCTTCACTTCCTGGTTCATAGGTCAACACTCAACCACTGAATCACACCTGCAGGGCTGTGCAGCAATTTGTTTGTTTTTTTAATATATATATTTTTTTATTTCAGAAAGAAAGGGACAGGGAAAGAGAGAGAAACATCAACGATGAGAGAGAACCATTGATCGACTGCTTCCTGCACACTTTCTACTGGGGATTGAGCCAACAACCGAGGCATGTCCCCTGACTAGAATCGAACCTGGAATCCTTCAATCTGCAGGTCGATGCTCTATCCACTGGGCGAAATCAGCCAGGGCTGTGCAGCAGTTTTAATCCGAGCCAGCTGCAGATATTCTGACATGTGCTAAGCCATGCCCCAGCTGTGTGCATTTGTTTACTGGAGGTGACTGGCAATGCCCACATTTACTACACCTATTCAGTATGAATCTAAAATTACTGTAAAACATATAGAAAACTTTTCTGTGAAATTAAACTTTTCATAAATACTTAACTTTAATTATATAATCATGTCTACATAAGTAAAAATAGATAAATTAACTAATTTGTCAACTTCTTAACATATACATATCTACTTTAAGTGACGTTCCCTCCTTGCCAGTATTTCTGTCTTGTCCATGTGTAGCATCATTGGTTAGTGACATTAAATAGCAAAGCTTCCAGAAAAACTCAAGAATGTTTCCGTCACAAATTTCTATAACTCATTTTGAAGATAGACTAGTTTGCTTAGAAGGATGATTTTCTTAGTGTAGTAAGTAAGGTCACAAGAGGGAGGTAGGGACTAGATTGGAGACTAGAATTTAGTCTGTAACTTTCACAGTGATTTGAGACTAAGATTTAGGTTTTTGTTTTGTTTTTCTTTTTAAGCAATATTTTAGGAAAATTAATCACAACAGGAGCAATGTGTAACTTTTGTGTATGTGTGTATGTTTCTTTTTTTCAGAGAAGCTAGACATCTAGAGACCAAGGGCACTTAGAAGATCAGCTAGACACACTTATTGGATTACTTTAGATTTGAGGTGTTAATTTTTATAAGGATTGGCAGGGTATCAGGATTTGACTGGAAAGAAAATCATGGATGTAATAGGTATTTCGAAGGATTCCGTGACTAAGAATTGAAGAGAAAGAGAGAAAGAGGGTTAACTCTAAAATTTGAATGAGGTGACAAAATGCATAATAGATCTGTGAATACACATAGAAAGGTCCAAAAAGAGGAAATTAATTGGGGGGGGGGTGAATTTTAGGTGAAATAAGATAGACTATTCCAGTTGAGTTTAAAGACTATACTATTCAAGAAAGAAGGAAAGAATTGGAGATGTAAATCTTGGAAGTCATATACTGAAAAATAATTGCTGAATGGTCTTTCTGTTGAAGGGCATGGAGGGGCAAGAGCAGAATGCTTAAGACTCAATCTTATCATTCCAACCTCATTTAGTGAGTGGCTGTAGGGGACAGAACCAAACCAAGTGAAGAGAAAGGATGCCTAAGAGTTAGAAGAGAACCAAGAAACAGCAAGGTTTTAGAAGTGAAGTAGAGTTTCAGGAAGTATATCAGTACTGTTATATGCAGGAGACATTAGGGAAAATGAAAACTGAAAAGCATGATTTGTTCTTAAATATTTAGCCTGCTACTTACTTGTAGAATAATTTTTATGGTAATTTTATCTTTATTAAATTCTTCTAATTCTTCTAATTGTAAAAATGTTATATGTTCTCATTATAGAAAATTTGGAAAAATTTTTAAAAAACAAGAAATTTAAATTTTCAGCAATCTCATTACTCAGAGATCTGTAGTAAAATTTTTTGCTTGTACTTCAAGTATTTCAGTTTATGTATATAGGTTTAGATTCTTTTTTCTTCTTAAAATTTATTTATTTATTTGAGAGAGAGAAAGGGAGAAAGGGAGAGGGAGAAAGAGAAAGAGACAAATACTAAACATCATCTGTTGCCTCCTGCACACACCAGACCAGGGATCAAAACCAAAACCTGGGTATGTGCTCTGTGACCGGAAATGAAATCAGTAACCTTCAGTGCATGGGATGACGCTCAACCAACTAAGCCACTCCAGCGAGGGCTAGATTCATTTTTCCATACATAAAAGTCTCCCCTTTTCACTTACTTTACCATGAACATTTTTTTCTTTAACATCAAATAAACTGTAGTAGGGTCTTTAATGTCTGTTTAATATTACATTATATAATATCTTGGTCTGTTTAACTGTTCTTTCTTTTGAATATTTAGACATTTCAATTCTGTTTTTGTTTCCACCTTTTAGTCGATTATTTTTGTGTCCTGATGTATCATAGACTGATAACCAGATTCCTGTCATGTTCTAACTTTGCACCTCTCTCTAGGTTTTTATGAGTGTTTAATAGCTTAGGGGGGTCAAGTAATCAGGCATAACTAGCTAGCTACCATATGAGCTACATTTTTTCTAACAGATTTCTCTAGAGCACAATAAGAGTCATAGTAGCCAGTAGCCTAAACTGAAAAATAAGGAGCATATTGCTTCAGGGTGGAGGATTTGGTTATTGCAAGATTGTTGGGACATGGAAAAGAGTAGTTTTAGAAGAATATTGTCAACAAAGACCAAGTTTAAAAGTTTATGAGGTGAGCTGAAAAGGAAATACAGACAGTAAGCATTTACTCAACATCTTGTTTATTATCCACTATGTACAAAGCCAAGTGCGAGCTTGTAGTCTACTCTTTAAAGCACTACCTAGTATTTTTCCTCTTTTGGGATTTAGCACATGTGAACCATGTCTTTTTTTCTCTTCAATGATGGTAAGATAATAGAGACTGGGTTTTTTGTTTGTTTTTGTAACAGTACTAACCATGGTGCTGCATCCACAATCAATATCAACATATATCTGTTCAGAAAAAATACCGTGTCTAAGGGTTTGACAGTGAAAGAAAGGACCAAGCAAGATACAGCAGGATGTAGCAGATGAGTTATTACTGTGTTTGTGTTTTTAAACAGGAAGCATCTAAGAGAAAAGAAACACCTATGAATTTAACATGCCTGTTCTGTGCCTTGCACTGTGTGATAGGTGTTAGACATGTACAGTTCATTCCCTGTTATCATATTTGAGAATCACATTTGAGAGAAAAAGGCAAGAAATTAATGTCCCTAAATAAAGACTGAATGAGTCTAGAACACAGGTGTAGAGAGAGGATAGCTTTGGAACAGAAAAGGAAGAGTTTTCCTCTAGAATTGAAGGGAAAACATCAGTAAGATGCCTTAAGATACAGAAAAGTTTTGCGATAGCAAGAAGGGTGTGTGTGTGTGCACTCGTTTAAGTCAAAAGAAGATACGAGCTCTAGAACAGTGCCTCTCGAACTTCAATGTGCATATGAATTGTCTCAGAATCTTGTTAAAATATAGATTCTGATTCAGTTTGTCTGGAATAAGGTCAAAGACTACATGTTTAATCAGCTGTTAGTTGTTGCTGATTTGTGAACCACATTTTGAGAGCAGAGCACTAAGATTATGCTTCCATATTCTAGTAAACTAACAGGCAAACTGAGAATGGAAAATAGAAGATAGATATTTAAAGAATGTGGGAAAGATTTAGAATACTCAATATGATAAATTTAAAGTAATAGAAAACCTAAAATTAGGTGACAAAATGCATTTGAGTTATTAATTTACCCTAATGTATTTTAACTTAATCCTAAAAATTAGTATTTTCCTTGGGTGTTGGATTGTTTCCAATAAGTAGTCTTTATTTTTCTTTTTAAAATATTGGACTTTATGGCCCTAGCCGGTTTGGCTCAGTGGATAGAGCTTCGGCCTGTGGCCTGAAGGGTCCCAGGCTTGATTCCGGCCGAAGGCACATGCCCAGGTTGTGAGCTCGATGTATGGGGACATTCAGGAGACAGCCGATCAATGATTCTCTCTTATCAATGATGTTTCTATCTCTCTCCCTCTCCCTTCCTCTCTGAAATCAATCAATAAATATATATTTTTAAAAAATTGCTAAGGTTTTAAGAAAAAGTTTTAAAAAAGTATTGGACTTTCTGAATTAAAAAAAAAACACTTTAGTTTTAAAGCTTGTCAAAATCATCATCAACACTTGCCCTGGCTTGATGACTCAGCTGGTTAGATCATCATCTCAATACTCCAAGTTGGTCACTTTGATCCCTAGTCAAGGTACATGTATAAGGCAACCAGTGAATGCATAGATGAGTGGAACAGCAAATTGATATTTCTTTCTCACACTCGCTCACTCTCTCTCTGTCCTTTCTTCTCTTTCTCAAACTAAAAAAATTTTGTTAAATCATGATCAACTCTAAAAGCATATCTAATATCAGTATAGTTGTTTAGTTGTTTCAAATAACTAGTCATTGATTTCCTTTTTAGAATTTTATTGTGTTTGAAGAATTTAAAAAACTTCTATTTTTAATGCTTGTCAAAATTAGGAACAATAGCCCTGACCAGTTTGGCTCAGTGGATAGAGTGTTGGGCTGTGGACTGAAGGGTCCCAAGTTCAATTCTGGTCAAGGGCATGTACCTCGGTTGCCAGCACATTTCCAGTGGGGAGTGTGCAGGAGGCAGTTGATCAATGTGTCTCTCTTGTCGATGTTTCTAACTCTCTATCCCTCTCCCTTCCTCTCTGTAAAAAAATCAATAAAATATATTTTTTAAAAATTAGGAACAATAAAAAATCATATCCTCAGTATAAATGATATACTTAAAATTTTTTAAATTATATATATATATATATTTATACACACACAGACACACACACACACACACACACACACACACACACACACGGGGCCCGGTGCATAAAAATTTGTGCACTCAGGGGGAGGGAGGTCCCTCAGCTTGGCCTGTGCTCTCTCGCAGTCTGGGACCCCTCGGAGAATGTCCACCTGCTGGCATGCCTGGCCAGCCTAGTGAGGGGCTGATGGCTGTTTGCAGGCTGGCCAAGCCCCCCAGTGGAGACGCTTACCCCATCGGGGTGTGGCCAGCCTGGGTAAGGGGCTGAGGGTCGTTTTCAGGCTGCCCACAGTCCCTTCAGGGTTCAGGTCCCTACTGGGGCGCTTGGTCAGCCTGGGTGAGGGGCTAAGGGCCGTTTTCAGGCTGCCCACAGCTACAATTGATGCAATGCCCAAGCGAGGCTGGCTGGAATCAGGTTTCTGGGGTTTATTTATCTTTTATAATTGAAACTTTGTTGCCTTGAGCAGGCCTAGTCAGGCAACAGAAGCCTCCTGTTTGCTTCAGCTCTGCAGCTTCTATAATTGAAACATTGTTGTCTTGAGCAGAGGCCCGGCCGGCCTAGGTAGGCAGTTTCAACTCCATTGCTGGTTCACTGGAAGCTTCCTGTTTACTCTAGCTCCGTGGCTGCTGGTCGTCATCTTGGCTGGGTTAATTTGCATACAGCCAATCTGATTGGCTGGTGGCATGGCTTGGCTGGTGGGCCTGGCTTAGGTGTTTTGGAGTGATGGTTAATTTGCATATTACTCTTTTATTAGATTAGATATCTATATACATATAGAGAGAGAGAGAGCACGCGAGCGCGTGCACCAGGACCTTAACACCGTCACGACTAGAGTGATCAGAGACCAGAACACTGCGGCCCCAGCAGAGACCCGCACCCCGATCAGGGGCATGGCTGGCCTGCAAACCACCAGCGCCCATCGCCCAGGCCACCTGCCCTCCAGCAGAAACCTGCACCCCAATTATGGGGGCCTCCATCAGGGCAGGGGGCTGGCCCTCACTCATACACCAGGCCTCTATCCTATATAAGAAAAGGGTAATATGCAAATTGACCCTAACAGCAGACCCATCGGAATGATGGGTTACTATGACACACACGGACCACCAGTGGGCAGATGCTCAATGCAGGAGCTGCCCCCTGATGGTCAGTGCACTCCCACAGGGGAAGCGCTGCTTAGCCACAAGCCAGGCTGCCAGCTTCCAGCACAGCAGTGGTGGCAGGAGCCTCTCCCACCTCCTCAGCAGAGTTAAGGATGTCCGACTGCAGCTTAGGCCTGTACTCCGCTGGCAAGTGGACATCCCCCGAAGGCCCCCAGGCTGCCAGAGGCATGTCTGGCTGTCAGCTTAGGCCTGTTACCCTGGGGAGCGGGCCTAAGCCAGCAGGTGGACATCTCCGGAGGGGTCCCAGATTGCTAGAGGGCACAGGCTGGGCTGAGGGACCCCACCCCCAAAGTGCACAAATTTTTGTGCACCAGGCCTCTAGTAGGAATATAAAACCCTACCCTGCCACCACTCCAACCTAACCTGCCAAAAATTCCTGCAACCACAAAATTAGATTACTGATTCAAGCTAGCAGTTTAAAGTGCAAAGCCTCATTCACACATGAGGAATTCACACCTTTCTCCTTCCTCTTGGACTCCGTGTCTCAGAGGAGACATGCACAGTATGGACACGAAAATGAAAGCTCAGAAAAGTCACTCTTTCATGGTCCTGTGGCACATATAGGCAGAGACAAACTGATTACCAAAAGCCAAGCACCAGACTCTGTCCCTTCCTTATCCCACAGACAGGTACTCCCCGTGGCAGGATACAAGGAGAGCCCCATCTGGAATCTTTGCAGAGATGGGAATGCTAAGGAGGCCAAGATAATGGAAACATAAGAACTGAAATGCTGGGGCCCATGCCGCCAGGGCCCACTCAGCACAAGGCCAAGAGGAGCTCGGACCACGTTCTGGTCCAATTCCTAACCTGGTTGCAATCTGCCATCTTGGGGCCACAGCACGTGCTGGAGTGTGTAACCACAGGGGCGCTCTGTAGGCGGAGGGCTCACCCCAACCCCTGGATCCCCAAGGGCTCTTGGCCTGCATGCCGTCCCCCACGTGCTCGGCCCCAGCTGTGCCAGCAAAGCCCCTTTGCTGGGGTGGGATCACAGGAGGAAGGCCGGGTGCAGGGTTGCCGGCCTACTGAGGCTGTTTGGACACATGTAATTAGCTCTAATTATCCAGGGTTTCAGTTCACTGACTGCCCTGGGCCTGGGAGCTGCTCCACCAAATGAGCCCTTTGAGCCCTCTCACTGGGCTTAGAAGCTCTATCCCAATCCACAGCACCCTTTGTCATATGTCTGTCTTGCCCTGTGCATCTCTATCCTTGGTCCTTGCACTCTGATTCTGTTTACTCATTCCCCATGTCTCACTGGGCCCTTTGTCTCTGTCTCTCATTGGATCTCTGCCCATGGAAAACGCCACTGCCACCCCTGCAAAGGAACACGCACCAGCAAAATTCGCCTTTTCAATAAAAGTGGGAAACAGAGTGAATTAAAAAGCATTAACTTAAAAACAATCCATGTGTCTGAAAATGTGTTCCAAATGGTAGCACTTTGGTGGGGGTGGCAGGGGCGGGGCATATTGGCCACATGTTCTGGAGTCTCAGTCACGAAGTGTAGGGGGCTCAGCACCTCACTGTGGACCCCTCCCTCTAGCCACCTAGGATAGCAGAGTCTGGGGAGTGGACTTAGTCTATACTCACACCCCCCCCCCCCGAACTCCCACCTGATTCCATAGACCCTTTCCCCTGGCATCTGCTGGTCCCTCTTACTCTACCTGTGTTTCCAAACCTTCCTATGCTGACCTCAACTCTCCTGCCTATGATCAGGGTGTTGGGGGCCAATTAGGGGCAGGGTCTGCCACAGGGGGGCCAATTGGGGCCTGGATCAGGCTGGTTGGCTGCCACAGTGCATGTCATAGCCATCAGTCATTCTGGTCGTTCCACTGTTCAGGTTGCTGGGCTTTTATATGTATAGACTAGAGGCAAGATGCACAAAATTCGCAGCTTCGGCTGGCCCTCACAGCCTCTCGCAGCTTCGGCCAGCCCTTGCAGCCCCAGCTTCGTCCAGAAGGTCATCCGGAAGGATGTCTGGCTGTTCAGTCTAATTAGCATATTAGCTCTTTATTATATAGGATTAGTTTAATATATAAAGCATTATAAGACTTGTGTTATTATAAGAATTAATTCCTTTTAATAAAGATACTAGCTATATAAAATTTAATGGAACACATAATTTTATAATTTTATATTTTGAAAAAAATTGATGGTAAAAGTGAAACTAGTGTAGAAAATTTAAGAAATTTGCTCTGACCGGTGGCTCAGTTGCTTGGAACATTGTCCCATACACCAAAAGGTTACAGGTTCAATGCCCAGTCAGGGTATATACCTAGGTTACAGATCTCAGTCCCCTGGTGGGGTGCATGCAAGAGGCAACCAGTTGATGTTTCTCTTTCACATGGATGTTTTTCTCTCTCGCCCCCCCCACCTTCTTCTCTCTCTAAAATCAATAAAAACATATCCTCTAGTGAGGATTTAAAAAAAGAAATTTAAGTTAATTAGCCATTTGCTGAGAAAAAAGTTTAAGTTTACACAGTTATATCTTAGTGTTACCATTTTCAGATGGTGAAAAATCTGGACAAAGAAAAAGAGCTGCTTGTGTCCTTTTATTGTTTTTGTTTTTGTTTTTGTTAATCCTCACCCAAGGATATTTTCCCTATTGATTTTTTAGAAAGAGTGGAAGGGAAGGGAGGGAGAGAGAGAAGACATCAATATGAGAGAGACAAATTGATTGATTGCCTCCTGCACAAAGCCCCATGGAGTGGGAACTGAACTTGTGGTGGACCAATGCTCTAACCACTGAGTAGCAAGGGCGACAAATAGCTGTTTTTAAATGAGTGTAGGTTGTCCAAAGAGCCATTGTAAATAGGATTTTTATGTGAACTTGTTTTTACAATTATACACCAATATGAAACCTTTTGTTTGCTTAAGAACATTTTTTTTCTTGTTCTAGTGACCAAGGTCATTAATTAAATTCAGAGCTAGTCTGTTTTCCCTTGAATGTACAGCTTTTGGCAAGACCATATTTTTTCCTTAAAGAGACAGTACATTTAAATCATCCTAAATAATAAAAGGCTAATATGCAAATCGACTGAACAGTGGAATGATCGGTCACTATGATGTGCACTGACCACCAGGAGGCAGACGCTCTATGCAGGAGCTGCTCCTGGTGGTCGGTGCACTCCAACAGGGGCAGCACCGCTCAGCCAGAAGCCAGGCTCACAGCTGGCGAGCCCAGTGGCAGTGGCTGGCGGGAGCCTCTTCTGACTCTGCGGCAGCACTGAGGATGTCCGACTGATGGCTTAGGCTCACCCTAATCTGTCAGTCAGACATCCCCCAAGGGCTCCCAGACTGCAAGAGGGCACAGGTCAAGCTGAGGGACCCCTACCCTCTGTGAGTGCTTGAATTTCATGCACCAGGCCTCTAGTAAGAAATAAAAGAAATGTTAGAAATCTGTGGGTTTGACTTAGTTAACCTTATAATCGTGATTTTTACAAGCCAGTTGGAACAGGAGCTTGTTCCAGTTTACTGTATTTTATCCTGATTAATACTCTGTATAGGTAGACAAGATATACCAATTTGTTTGCTCAAAAAATACTTCATATTCATAAAATGGAAAATTTTTACCTTCTATGTAATTTAGAGGACATAACAATGATAAAGCAACATAATTTAAGGTAGACGAAGGTACTAGTCTATTCAAAAAGTTGACCAGATTTTTTTCTTTATTTTAAGATTTAAAAAATATCTGGCATGATAACTACTTAAAGGAAAGATAAGATTTATTTCTACTTCTTGGCCTTTGTGTGGTCCCTAAATGCCAAGGTTGCAGGTTTGATCCCTGGTCAAGGCACATATAAGAAGAAACCAATGAATGCATGAATAAGTGGAACAACAAATGGATATTTATCTCTCTCTTTCTCTCTCAAATCAACAAATTTTTAAAAATTAAGAATTTTTTTCTATTTCTAAGTGTGCGATACTTCAGACACTAAAACAGAGCTAGTTTTTCTTTTCTAGCTTTATGTTGGCTTATTATTTTTTAAATCTTCATCTGAGGATATGTTTATATGGATTTTAGAGAGAGGGAAAGTGTGTGGGGGCGGGGAGAGAGAGAGGGGGGGAAAAACCCAGCTATAACTATTGGTTGCCTCCTATACCCACCTGGACTGGGACTCAAACCCTCAACCTAGGTATGTGCTCTGACCAGGAATCAAATCTGCAACCTTTTGGTGTATAGAACAATGCTCCAATCAACTTAGCCACCCAGCCAGGGCTATGTTGGCTTATTTTAACAGAATAAGGTTATGTTTATTGGAAGGTGTGTGTAACCTAATGTTCAACTTTGTGGTCTAAAATGTTTAGCAGTCAAGCAGATTCCTTAGTAGACAAATCTTCTGTCACTGAAGTATTCTGAGACAAATGTGGTTGGAACAACTTTCATGAATCCTTAGAATTGCAACATGGTGGCCAGCAGGTCCCAATTGAGGGTGAATGTGCGTGTGCGTGTGTGTGAGGGTCAGTCCCATTTGCATGTAGGGGTCTGGGGGTTGGGCAGTATAGGCTCTCCTGGCCCCAGAGCAGCTGCTTCTACCTCACCTACTCCCCGAGTCAGGCTTAGGCTTAGAGACCTTGAAAGATGTACAAGGTCCTCCTTGGGAGTAGGCAGCAGGGAGTGGTAGTGGCTAGGCACCCAATGTAGCCACCACCCAGACTCACAGAGGCCCAGGCCTGAACACACGGATGTGTGCACCCTGCACGTGCAGCGAACCTCAGCAGGACTCCATGCAACCACTGTGTGACTGCCACTGACCCAGCAGAATTCTTGCCCTTGCTGTGGACTTACCCAACACCACCACTGTTGTGTTGCCACCACCACTATCTTGCCACCTCTACCCTAGAGCCCAACTGCTGTATCAGGACTCAGGGAGGCAGGAACTGCGCCAAAGGCCAAGGAGATGGACGAATGTAGCCTCCCCTGCCCTGGACCTACTAGAACTGAGGATTTGAGGAGACTGAAGAGCTGCAGATCTGTGGGTGAGATGGGAGCGCCTGGGACTGAGAGAAATGGCCCAGAGGGCACAGGCTGTGGAAACTGCAGAGTGGGTTCAGCAGTGGAAGCCTGGGGCTGAAGTCCCTTTATAGAGTAGTGCTAGCACCCTACCTTCGTGCAGCCTGGGGAAGTTTCTCCTGATTAGTGAGAAGGACAATACAGTGGAGCTCAGGGCTAGCCTCCAGTGGAGGCTATGAAGAACACACCCAGCCCTGGCCAGTTTTGTTCAGTGGTTAGAGCGTTGGCCTGCAAACTGAAGGGTCCCAGGTTCGATTATGGCCAAGGGCACATGCCAGGTTGCTCAATCCCCAGTAAGGAGCATGCAGGAGGCAGCCAATCAATGATTCTCTCTCATCGTTGATGTTTCTGTCTCTTTCTCCCTCTCTGAAATCAATAAAGAAATGTATTTTTTTAAAAAAGCACACCCAGCATTGCCTCTAAGGAACCCTTTATTTCTTGGTGGAACTAGTGCTGGTGAACACAGGGTGACTAGACAGTAGGACCAGGAAGGAGAATCAGCCTGCCCACCTGGATCAAGAGGAATGTGCTCTCTTTCCCACCTGCAAAACAGCTGCTTCAGACCTGATCTGCAGCGACCTGAGGTACCGTGTCCCTACAGGTAGCAATTAGGAGGGGCTGTCAAGAGAGGTACAGCTGAGGCATTGGAAGGAGAGGAAGGGCCTGGTGCCCTCTCCCACAAGTTACTAGCACCATCCTCGACACAAGTCTAATCAAACCATCCCAGCCAAGACCAGGATACCCCCATAGAGCCCAGCTCCATGGGAAGAAGAACAGCTCAGAACAGGGATGATCTTCTGGACGAAGCCGGGGCTGCAAGGGAAGCCCGGATCCCAGGTACCTGTCAGCAGCCGGAGGGAAGCTGGGGTCCTGGGTGCCAGAGGGAAGCTGGTGCTGGCAGCCAATAGGAGGAAGGCCTACTCTTGCATGAATTTTGTGCATTGGACCTCTAGTATGTAATAAAAAAAAAAAAGAGCCGAATAGCCACAGCAATTGTGAGAAAAAAGAAAAAAGTTGGAGGGATCACAATACCAGATATCAAGCTATACTACAAAGCCACTCTTCTTAAAACTGCCTGGTACTGGCACAAGAACAGACATATAGACCAGTGTAACAGAACAGAGAACCCAGCAATTGACCCAAGCCATTATGCTCAATTAGTATTTGACAAAGGAAGCAAGAGCATACAACAGAGTCAAGAAAGTTTCTTCACTAGATGCTGTTTGGGAAATTGGACAGATACATGCAAAAAAAAAAAAAAAAATGAAACTAGACCACCAATTGACACCATAGCACAAAAATAAACTGAAAGTGGATAAAGTATTTAAACATAAGACAGGAAACCATAAAAATCTTAGAAGACTCCATAGGCAGCAAAATATCAGACATATGTCATAGCAATATCTTTACTGTTACAGCTCCTAAGGCAATGGAAACTAAAGAGAAAGTAAACAAATGTGACTACATCAAAATAAAAAACTTTGCACAGCAAAAGAAACCATGAACAAAACAATAAGAAAGCCTACTGCATGGGAGAACGTATTTGCCAATGTTATCACCTATAAGGGCCTAATCTCCAAATTTATGGGGAACTTATACAACTTAACAAAAAGAAGATAAGCAATCCAATTAAAAAATGGGCACAGGACTTAAATAGACCCTTCAAAAAAGGACATACAGAAGGCCAAGAGACATGAAAACATGCTCAAAGTCACTAGTCATTTGAGAGATGCAAATCAAAACAGCAATCTCACACCTCTTAAAATGGCTACTATCAACAAATCAACAAATGACAAGTGCTGGTGAGGTTGGAGAGAAAAGGGAACCCTCGTGCACTGCTGGTGGAAATGCAGTCTGGTGCATTCACTGTGGAAAACAGTATGAAATTTCCTAAAAATATTAAAAATGGAACTCCCATTTGACCCTGTGATCCCACTTCTAGGAATATATCCCAAGAAAACAGGAATACCAATCAGAAAGGACATGTGCACCCCTATGTTCATAGCAGCACAATTTACCATAAGTGCCCATCATCAGTTGAGTGAATTAATAAAACATTGTGATACATCTACACAGTGGAATACAATGATTCTGTAAAAAAGAAAGAATTCTTACTATTTGCAACAGCATGGATGGACCTGGAGAGTATTATGGGAAGCAAAATAAGGCAGTCAGAGAAAGAATGAGATCACATGATCTCATTCATTTGTGAAATATGATGGACAACATAAACTGATGAATAAAAATAGATCCAGAGAATAATCGGATAGACCATTAAACCTTGGAGGGAAGGCAGGGGAGGGTGTTTGGGGGGAGGGAGGGTAGGGGCAAGTAAGAGATCAACCGAAGGATTTGTATGCATGCATATAAGCATAACCAATGGATCCAGACAGTAGGGGGGTGAGGGCATGTGTGGGGGGTGGGAATGGCGGGGAAGAAATCAATGGGAGAAAAAGGAGACATGTAATACTATATGTAATACTTTATTAGGTGTACTCGTTAATAACGCAGGTTTTGTAATCAAAGAAAACACGATAATTTCAAAAGTGTTTTAAGTAATGTTCATCACTAGCTACACATTTCCCCCATCTTTCAGGTAATTTGTGGGTAATATCGTCCCAATACAACTTTTCTTGTTTTGAAGCAAACTATACAGATACCCAGTTTTCCACTTCTTTGTACATTTTGAAGTGCAGCTCAGAAAGTGCGTGTGCATCGATCGGAACAAGTGGTAATCTGAAGGAGCAAGGTCTGGTGAACATGGTGGATGGGTTAATACTTCCAGGCAAGATCTTTTAACATGTCTTTAACTGGTTTTGAAATGTGTGATGGTGCATCATCATGAAGCAAAATTACTTTGCTGTGTCTTCTGGCCCACTCTAGTCGTTTTACGATAAAAGTGTTGTTCAAATTGACCTGGATGTTCTTTGTCTTTCATATTGAAATGATCACTTTTAAAGCATTTAAACCAGCGTTCACAAGTGTCTTAAGATGGAGCAGGTTCACGATAAGCTTCCTGAAGTATATGATAACTTTCAACAGCACTTTGCTTTAAAATAAATAATGAATTAAAACTTCCCACAAGTGCTCCTTTTTTTGGCATGAAATTTGACATTTTTAAACATACAAATATCTATGATATTAATACCTTCAGAAAATCTGACATAATGAAGTTTTGAAGCTTGTTGTCAATACAACAAAATAGCATACATATCAGATTGCATATATATTAACATATGTGTAACTCCATCTATTGAAAAAAATACACATTATTAACCAGTACATCTAGTAAACAATATGTAATTTAAAAAATAAATAAATAAAAATGTGCAGAGGACCTGAATAGATATTTCTCCCAAGAAGACCTGCAAATGGCCAAGAGACATATGAATAAATGCTAAAAGTCACTAATTATCAGAGAAATGCAAATTAAAACCACAATTAAACATCACCTCATACCTGTCAGAATGGCTATCTACTCTAACAAAAGAGTAATATGGCCCTAACCTGTTTGGCTCAATGGACAGAGCGTTGGCCTGCAGACTCAAGGGTCCCAGGTTCGATTCCAGTCAAGGACATGTACCTTGGTTGCAGGCATATCCCCAGTGGGAGGTGTGCAGGAGGCAGCTGATTGATGTTTCTCTCTCATCGATGTTTCTAGCTCTCTATCCCTCTCCTTTCCTCTCTGTAAAAAATCAATAAAATATATTTCTTTAAAAGGAGTAATATGGAAATTAACCGTCTCTCTGAGACACCTAAGCCACACCCACTAGCCAAGCCACGCCCACCAGACAATCAGAGTGGCTATATGTAAATTAACCCAGCCAATATGGAGGCCAGCAGCCATGGAGTGAGCAGCAGCAGGTGCAGCCGGGTGGCAGCGGGTGCAGGGCAGGCAGCGTCAAGGGCGGGGCAGGCAGCGGCAGGGGCAGGGTGGGGCAAGTTGCTCCGCCTGGCACCAACAACAGCATCTGCAGGCAGGGCAGGTGGAAGAGGCCAGGAGAGCTCGGGTAGGTGCCCAAGTCCCATGTCACCACCAACCCCCGCCCGCTTCCTGGGTCTGTCGAGGAGCATTGCTGCACCCCAGCAAGTCCGAACCTGCGTGCTGGCATCTGGGGAGTCCCAGACCTCACCGGGACAGACTGGCCCCGGCCTGCATCTCAGAGAGCTTGGGGAGGTGCCAGGGATGCCCGCAGCCCTAGGGGGAAACCAATTACCGGCTCGCCCCTGGGCGCTTTATTGACATGGTGCCATGCATTTGTCACAACAGCCCTGGGCTGAGTACTGTTATCAGCTCTACTCTTAGGAAAGGGAAACTGAGGCAACGTGGGAGTGCTGAGCTGGGAAGTGCAGCTGGGCTTCCAACCACGTCTGGGGAACTTGGCAGTCCGCACGGTGAATCGAACAACGTGTGCCCCTTGGTTGGTGGCAAAGCACCCCCACCCAGCCCACCAGGCTCCACCCCATCGGGGGTCCGAGCTAATGGAAGGGGACCTGTCCACAGCGGCAGCGGGGGCTGGGCAGGCAGCGACAGGGGTGGGATGGGTGGTGGGGCAGGCTTGGCCAGCCTGCAAACTGCCATCAGCCCCTCACCCAGGCTGTCCAGACACACCAGCAGGTGGACATCTCCCAAGGGGTCCCAGACTGCGAGAGGGCACAGGCCGGGCTGAGGGACCCCTGCCCTCCGAGTGCACAAATTTTTGTGCACCAGTCCCCTGGTCATCAATAAATCAACAAGCAGTAAGTGCTGGCAAGGACATGAAGAAAATGGAACACTAGTTCAATGCTGGTAGGAATACAGATGGGTGCAGCCACTATGGAAAACAGTATAGAATTTCCTCAAAAAATGAAAAATGGAACTGCCCTTTGACCCAGTGATCCCACTTCTGGGAGTACTAATACATCCTAAAAACACAAAAACACCAATCAGAAAGACTATATGAACCCTTATGTTCATAGCAGCGTTATTTACAATAGCTAAGATTTGAAAATAGCCCAAGTGCCCATCAGTAGATGAATGGATAAAAAAGCTGTGGGACATTTACACAATGGAATACTGTAAATAAAAAAGAGGGATCTCTTACCCTTTGGGACAGCATGGAGGGACCTGGAGACTATTAGGCTAAGTGAAATAAGCCTATCTGAGAAAGACAAAGATCACATGATCTCACTTATTTGTGAAATCTAATGAACAAAACGTGTTGACCAACAAAATAATACTTGAAGTATGGAGGCATGGAACAGACTGACATACCTCAATGTGGAGGTTGGGGGGATGAGGAGAGATAAACCAGAAATCTTATATATTTACTAGGGGCCCGGTGCATGAAATTCGTGCATGGGGGGGGGGGTCCTCAGCCCAACCTGCCCCCTCTCACATATTGGGAGCCCTTAGGGGGTGTCCTACTGACGGCTTTGGCCCGATCCTTGCTCCCCTTGCAGACTGGGCCTAAGCTGCAGTCTGGCCTCCTTTTGTGGAAGGCAACCAGGCAAATCAGAGGAAGCCACCAGTCCCATCACTGCTGCAGCCACTGCCAGACACCGCAGCCACTGCAGTGTTTTCATCAACACGGATTCCAGTCCCTTCACCATGAAGAAATGACAACTTTCTTTAGGCATTTTCAAGATGTGTCTTTCATAGGATATGACATTTCTTTCTTTCTTTTTATCCTCACTTGAGGGTATGTTTCCATTAATTTTTCGAGCACGTGGAATAGAAGGGAAAAACAGAGAGAAACATCAAAGTGAGAGGAACACTTTGATTGGTTGCCTCCTGCATATGCCCTGATCTGGGCTCCGGCCAGGGAAGAGCCTGCAACCTAGGTGCCTTTAGGGATTCTTATTACCCAAGTTACTAAGAATATTACCAGTGGCATACAGGGAGCTTAGCCAATGATCAGTAAGAAAAGGTGTTTCCTCTGTAGTTCACTCTGATCACCGGCTCCACCTGTGCCCCTCCAGTCTCAGCTCCACCCCTGCCCAGGCCTGTAACCTCTGACCAAGGATGCAGGCCTGGGCAGGGGACGCCCAGATCCCTGCTTTGCCAGCTCCACTGGAGCGCAGACCCCTGCGATCGCAGGCTCCGCCCCTGCCCCTCTGATTGCTGGCTCTGCGAAGCCCAGGTCCCTGCGATCTCTGGCCTTGCCCCTGCCAAGGCCTCAGGCCTCTGGCCCAGGCCTTATGCCTGGGTAGCGCACCCTCATACCCCTTTGATCACCAGCTCTGCCCCTGCCCCCTCCAATCACTGCTCCACCCTTGCCTATGCCTGAAGCCTCTGGTGAAGGCCTCTGGCCTGGGCAGGGGACCCCCAGCCCCCTTTGATCGCCTGTTCCTCCCCCGCCACCAACCTGGCTAATAGGCCTGACCACTTCAGTGCCGGGGCTGAGCCTGATTGGGCACCGCCATCTTGTCACTATGGGGGCAGCCATCTTTGTGATGGAGTGATGCCTAATTTGCATATTACTCTTTTATTAGATAGCATATGCATAGGTGGTGGTCATGGACAATAGGGTGGTAAAGAAAGACTTGGGTGTGGGGTAGGGGCTAGGCAGCGAGAGATAAAGGTGGGGGAAATGGGAGATAACTGTAATACTGTCAACAATAAAAAATATATATATTAGAAATACTAAAACAGAAAAACCCACCAATTTCATCCCAGGATCTAATTTTTAATCCTTCCATCCCTTACTATCAACACATAGTCTCCAGAAAGTAGTATGCTAAGCTAAACCAATGTGATGGGCGTAACTATCTATAGGCCTTGTTTTCCAAAGAAAAGCATTGTTTAGAGCAGCAAAGTTATAAACCAACGTAGGCATGGTGTAAAGCTGTTCGAAAGTAACTCAGAGCAAGTTTTGCGAATGGAAATGTAGTGTTCAAATCAGATTCTGCTTTAAAAGGTTGTGACAAATATATATGAATTAAAAGAAAAAAATACATAATTAAGCATCATTAGTTTCTTTAGGTTCATCAAGGAACTATCATTGTTGAGTACTAGTATATTGGTTTTAAATACTAGTATATTTCCTCAATATCACTGAGATTCTTTCTTTGAAGAGTTGAAGTTCAATATCCCTTCTCCTTGAATGTGTCTGGACTTAATTACTTTAAACAAAGTAAAATTAATGGTTTGTGGCTTAAGAAACTAGGTCATATAAAGGCACTGTGCCTCTGTCTTGCTTGCTCTCTTTCTTGGAAAGCTTGCCCTGGAGGAGGAAGCCAGTTGTTATGTTATGAACAACCCTCTGGAAAGGCCTAAATGTCAAGGAACTGAAGCCTCCTGCCAGTCGCCACCGGAATGAACTTCAGTGATGCTTCAGTTGACAGCAGACAACCCAGATCTTGATTTTAGCCTCAGAAATACCTGAACCATCCAATAAGCCACTTCCAAATTCCTGTTCCCCAGAAAGATAATGTTTGTTGTCTTAATCTCTTATATTTTGGGATAATTTATTACACAGCCATAACTAATAGTTTGAAATTGTGATTCCCAGGAATTTGGAGGGGCATCCTGTTGTGTTTTTCTTTCAGTGTTCACATCCTCTACAACAATGGCATTGAATTTTCTTAGTTTTTGAAAGGCTGAACTTGCTTAAGGTTTGGGAAACTATTGTTTTGTTTGGCTGCGGGAAACCATTTTTCTGAGTTTATCCAATTAATTAATTTTCTTTACTATCTTTGGCTTTAGAATTCTAAAGTAATGTTAATTTGCAGTTACTTATTTAGAGAAATTTAAAAAAGCTGCCTTTTGAATGTTATGGATTTTATGCCCTTTCATCTTTGGTGTAGGAATTTGGTTTTTGTAGGTGTTGACAGGTATTGGGCCCAAAATAAGTAAACATAAAAAACCCTTACGTTTTAGATGGAGGAAGTAGTCTCTGGTTATTAGTGTAAAGGAATTGAGATCAGTACATTTAAAAACAGAACACACCACCCTAACTGGTTTGGCTCAGTGAATAGAGCATTGGCCTGCAGACTGAAAGGTCCCAGGTTCGATTCTGGTCAAGGGCATGTACCTTGGTTGTAGGCACATCCCCAGTGGGAGATGTGCAAGAGGTAGCTGATCGATGTTTCTCTCTCATCGATGTTTCTAACTCTCTATCTCTCTCCCTTCCTCTCCGTAAAAAATCAATAAAATATATTTTTTAAAAAACAAAAAACAGAACACACCAATAAGGAAACAAAATTCCAGATTCCCTGTCAGCTGCTACTTTACCAGGATACTGTCATCCAGGAGAAATCACCAAATAGACTCTAAAATCAAAACCCATTTCCACCACACTGCCATCTGTGTGGAAACTATTGTCCATGTACTCAGTCAAAATCAGAGCCAGAAATAAGGCTTTGCCCAGAATCAGATTTACTGTGTAAGAGCCATATTGTTCAGACAGTTATGTGAGGAAAGGGTCTAAGTCTCAGAAAAGGTACACTTTCAAGCCATGTGTTTGATTCTCATGTTAGGACCCAGAAGGACAATATATTAGTGAAACCTTCAGAAATAAACATCAATCAAAGAGTCAGAAACATTTTGTTTGTTATTTTGCAATTTGTTTTCTTTCATATAAGTGAGTCAACTAGTAGTCTAAATCAAGGAAAAGCTGGAAATGAGAAAAGAGAAAAAGAATTGAAGGCTGGACATAGTTTTATTTGCACACTTTATGAGTAAACTGATTAGTTGACAACTACAGAGCTTAATCTGAATATTCTGCCCTTGTGTAGGAAGCCTAAGGATAGCAAAGAAAACATTTTAGTTGTTTAAGAAATACATTTTAGCTGTGTAATATATGTGGCAATCCTTCTAAGATCTTCCAATCTCCTTCTATCAGCACTATTATCTTGAATCAAATATGTACCATTTCCCTGACTGAAATTTCTTATCAATATAAAAAAAAAAAAAGTAAACCAAATAAATGTTCCATAATAGGAGAATGGCATATATCTAGTCAATGGAATATTATGCAACCTTTAAAAAGAGTTTATCTCCTTAGACCTAACAATTCTATTTTTAGTATTTCTGTTTTACAGAAATACTAATAGGATGTATACATACATACAAAGATATGTGCATAACAATGTTGGCTACAAGATTATAATAGTGGAAAGTTATGACAAAGAAAATGATCATCAGTAGGGAACTGAGTCCAACCATAATGTGGAACACTAGACAACCATTATAAAGAACTAGGGGCCTGGTGCACAAAAATTTGTGTACTTGGGGGTGTCCCTCAGCCCGGCCTGTGCTCTCTCGCAGTCTGGGACCCCTTGGGGTATGTCCACCTGCTGGCGTGCCTGGCTAGCCTGGCCGTTTTCAGGCTGCCCACAGCCCCTTCAGGGTTCAGGTCCCTACTGGGGTGCCTGGGCAGCCTGAGTGAGGGGCTGAGGGCTGTTTTCAGGCTGGCCACAGCCCTTCAGGGCATGGGTCCCTACTGGGGTGCCTGGTCAGCCTGGGTGAGGGGCTGAGGGCCATTTTCAGACTGCCCACAGCTCCCATTGACCCAACATCCCAGCGAGGCTGGCTGGAATCAGGTTTCTGGGGTTTATTTATCTTCTATAATTGAAACTTTGTTACCTTGAGCAGAGGCCTAGGCAGGCAACAGAAGCCTCCTGTTTGCTTCAGCTCTGTGGCTTCTATAATTGAAACATTGTTGCCTTGAGCAGAGGCCCAGCCAGCCTAGGCAGGCAATTTCAACTCCGTTGTTGGTGCAACGGAAGCCTCCTGTTTACTCTAGCTCCATGGCTGTCGGTCTCCATCTTGGCTGGGTTAATTTGCATACAGCCAATCTGATTGGCTGGTGGCATGGCTTGGCTGGTGGGCATGGCTTAGGTGTCTTGGGGTGACGGTTCGTTTGCATATTACTCTTTTATTAGATTAGATAAGCAGATATGTATGGATTAACATGAAAGTAATAACTGCTTATTGCTAAAAATATGCATATATATGTATATGTATACACACACATACATACATGTATATATACACAATTTTTCCCGCGTCCCACGGCATTTTAAAAAAGTCCCAAATTTTTGTTTTGTTTTTTTTTAATATATTTTACTGATTTTCCACAGAGAGGAAGGGAGAGAAATAGAGAGTTAGAAACATCGATGAGAGAGAAACATCTATCAGCTGCCTTCTGCACACCCCCCACTGGGAATGTGCCCACAACCAAGGTACATGCCCTTGACCAGAATCGAACCTGGGACCCTTGAGTCCACAGGGTGACGCTCTATCCACTGAGCCAAACCAGTTAGGGCAAAGTCCCAATTTTTGGAAGGAATGCACGACAAACTAGGGAACGGCAGGAGAACGGGAAGGGAAGGTACGGTTTTTGGCAACCAAGTGGTCAATAGTGTCCCGCTTTACCAATATTAAAATCTGGTCACCTTAATGTACATATATATGTGTACACACACACACATACATATATATACACACTAAACAACCGGTCTCTATGACATACGCTAATAACCAGGGGGCATGCGCAGACCATGGTGGGCGTGGTCTACAATATGCTGAGTACTTTCTAGGTTCCAGAGTATTATGTGATCTATTTTTATTTTTTAAAAACGGCTTATTGGAGAATGTTTATATATAGAAAAAGACAAGTTAACAGTTTATCAATAGATTCTAGTGAAGGGGTGCCAAAGAAGAATTTCTTTTTATTTCTTACTAGAGACCCCAGTGCATGAATTTGTGCACCTTGAAAGGAACTGTGGGCTGCAAGGCTGCAATGGGCACAGGGGTGGGGCTCAGCCCATCCTCTGCGCCCCCGCCCATTCCCTCCCTCTGCGGCCCCTGGTTCCCTGTCTGTCAGCAGTCCTGCTTCCACTGGTGTTCCCATGCGCTGATGGCACTGTCCCCACTTGCACCCCCTGACGGTGCAGAGTGATTGGAGCCAGTACTGGGCACCAGCCGTGGGTGCAAGCGGGGCCATTTCAGGCAGCAGGTGCGAGAAACAGCTCCCGGCCCCGCTCACCCCTCAGGAGCAGGGGGAGGTGGAGAAGCCTTGAGGGGCAATCGGGGCCGGCAGCCACTACTCACACCCACTGGCACCGCCGAGGATCGGGGCCAGCTCCAGGCGCCAGAAGTGGTGCGAGTGTCGGGCAGGACCACAGCACATGGGAGCAAAGAATTTTCAGTAACCACCAGAGGCTCGCCCTGATGACAGCAACCAGCGCCCTGCCTTGGTCTGATGCCCTCGCTCACCTGTTCTACCATCCCGCCTCAGCCAACACCCACCATGGTCTGCGCATGCCCCCTGGTTGTCAGCACATGTCCTAGAGACCAGTTGTTTGGTGTGTGTATATATGTATGTGTGTGTGTGTGTACACTTATATATGTACATGCACATATATATGTGTGTATATAAATGTATATGTATATTTTTAGCAATAAGCAGTTACTACTTTTGTAATTGAACTTTATAGCACTTATGAGAGGTTTTAACAACATGGGAAATACTTTTGTTATAATGTTAAGTGCAAAAAATAGTATATAAAATGTTATATATGTAATATCACAACTGTGTTTTCTTAAAGTGCATAGAAAGTGATTTGAGCACTGGTTAGTGTGGTTCAGTTGGTTGGAGCATGGCCCTATTCACCAGAAGGTGGTGGTTGAATTTCTGGTCAGGCCACATACCCAGGTGTCTGTTTGATTCCCAGTTAGGGCTCGTGCGTGAGGCGACTAATCAATATTTCTCTCCCTCTCTTTCTTCCTTTCTTTCTCCCTCTTCCCCCCTCCTCCCTCATCTCTCCAAAGTAAAAATAAAAATGTTTTTAAAGTGATTTGAAAAAACACAACAGTGTTCCAAAAGGAGACTTTGGGTAACTGGAATAAACTTTTTAAATGACCACCATGGAGGGGCAAGGTTGGAATCCAGGTAAAACCAGAAAGAACTGGTAGAAGATGAAAGGCTCACCAAGCTGGAAATCAAGATAAATTTTAGTATGAGTTCAATAAATGCAGGAATATAGGTAATTTCTGAGAGCGTTAGCTATTAAAAGTTTCTGATAATGTGCTGCTATACCAAAATAGAATAAAACTATCTTTATGTTTTTTATACCCTTTGCCAGAAGATTAAATAAAATGCATTATTAGGTCAAAGAATCTTTTTATGAAAAATATATAGGAAAGCAAATGCAAGATTAAAATAGTACATAAGCCCAGCCAGTGTGGCTCAGTAGTTGAACATTAACCTATGAACCTGAGAACCAGGGGGCATGCGGGAGGCAGCCTATTGATGATTCTGTCTCATAGTTGATATTTCTGTCTCTCTCCTTCTCCGTTCTCTGAAATTTAAAAATAGAAATAGTATATAAGACTACGTGAATTAAGTCATTGTTAAAATATTAAGTGCGAAACTTGCCTTTTATAGTATTTTCATGTACTATAGCTTAAGGAATTAAACAAATTAAAATTTTAGATATTAACTTCAAAGACCAAGAACTCAGTACATGTTCCTAAGGTGCTCTAAACAGACTGCTTCACATTCTGTAAATTTAGCTCATAACTCTTTCAAAATATATCTGCACTTTTCTCTTTTACTCTCATTTCCTTTTCCCTTTATTCGTTGATTAGTGTCATCAAAGCTTATCCTGATGAAAAATAATTTGACTGATTTTAAGAGAGACCAAAAAGGGCATGTCATGTTGATAATAATTATGTGTCGTAGAGTCTGCTTTTAAATATTTGCAGAATTTTCTATAGCAAAGTTTAATTCCTGACTGACTTCTAGATTCTTGAAAATCCTATACTCATACAAACATTTTTCACTATGACCACTGCCCTCTTTATTCCCATCACCACCACCACCACTAGCTGTTGTATCTGGCATACATATGAATGTTCTGTTCTCTAAGCAGAAATTAATTACAGAATAAATCTAAATAAAATGTATTCCATACTAGAATATGTTTTCTAAATTACTCTTTCAACTGAGTATGTCTTTAAATGTATTTAATAAGAAGTTGACTGTAATTGGCCTCATTTTTATTCTATTGTTCTTTTAATCCTAACTACTATATAATCAGTCATATAAATTATGATATTTCAAGAAAATAAAGTCAGGCCTTTGAGGCAATTTTTTTTTTCTCATTGGTATTTTCTAGGTTAATTTTTGAAGTAGTTCATAGGTTTTTCACAAAATTTGATGTGGAGTAACAAGTCCCTAAGGTATATTTAGTAGTTTGTAGTCTTATAGTTTAATTGACAAGTAGCTAAAAAGTTTTCAAATAGACATTGCTTTAATTTTTTTAATCCTCACCTGAGGATATGTAAAGAGAGAGGAAGGGGGCAGGGGGGGCGGAGAAGATATGTGCTTAATGGGGAATTGAGCCACACCAACCAGAGCTACATTACTTTAATTTTGTTTTATTTGAACACTATTTGATAATAGGCAAAATTTACAAATAAGTATTACTAAGAAGGCTTATAGTTCACCACATGTTTAGATTTTATTGTGTCGGTAAACCTCAAGAAAATATATAGACAGTATGCATAATTTCTTGTCTGTTCACTCCATTTTCAAAATGTTCTATGGCCATGTTGGATATGAAGTGATCCAGAATAATTGAGGTTGTCATTGGTGAAGAATTCTGAACACTTGGATCATGTTCTTATTTAGTTCTTTAACTATGATTAGGTAGAACTTCAAAATTCTATCCTGGCACTTTTGTACCTTAAGGATCAAAGGAGGTATGTGAAAAAGAATTTGGAAACTGTAAAGTACTAGACATATATAAAGTGTTATGTACTTTGTTTTAAATAAAAGACCCATCTATCTTTAGAATATATTTTAGATTTTCGACCAGCTCCCTGGGCTGGAGGATGGAGGGTGTAGGCCTGTGAGAGACTGTGGCTGGCAGCTGACCCGGAAGGGCCGGGACAGTGTTCTGCTTGGTCCCAGCTGGGTTGCCATGTCCCGCAGGGCTAAGAACAACTTCTTGCAGCACTACACAGTCTCCTTCCCCTTCTCCTTTCCCTGAGCACTGTCCTGTCTCCTGGTCTTGTGACTCGAGAGACCATTTCTGTATGTAAATGGAATAAGAAAAATGATGACTTTTCAGTTCCCTGACCATACCTGCCAGCATGGAATCAGAGACTCACACTTTTGATCCTGCCTATCTTAATGTATGGGCAGTAGCTCTAGTCACTAACCTCTCTGCTTACCTTCTAGAACTGGAGTCTGCAAACTAGCCAAATCTGGCCCACTACCTTTTTTTTTTTTTTTTTTTTTTGTAAAGCCTGTGAGCTAGAATGGTCTTTACATTTTTTTTAATAGTTGAAAAAAATCAAAAGAATGATGTTCTGTGACAGGTGAAAATGATATGAAATTTAAGTATCTAAAAATACAATTTTATTAGAATACAAAAATAAAGAATATATTTTGAGGGAACCATGACCATGTGTTCATTTACATTTGGGCTGCAGATTAGGAAGAAGAAACTGGCTTCAGTAATAATAGTTGAGTGGTTCAGTGACCTTCAGCTGTTATTTATTGTCTAATGTTGAAACACAGATGGCATAGTATGACAGGCTATGCCATTGAATAAAAAATGTTCTTTTCTCACCCTAACCTGTTTGTCTCAGTGGATAGAGCATTGGCCTATGGGCCAAAGGGTCCTAGGTTTGATTCCAGTCAAGGCTACATACCTATGCAGGCTCCCCCCTAGCCCAGGTCCTGGTCGCGGCTTTTGCAGGTGGCAACCAATCAATGTGTTTCTCTCTGTCTTTCCCTCTCTCTTCCACTCTCCCTAAAAAAAAAAAAAAAAAAAAAAAAAAATCTATGGAAAAATATCCTCAGATGAGGGTTAACAACAACAACAAAAAAAGATTCTTTTCTCTATTCAAGTTTCTATTTTACTCTTTTTGTTATTACAGTCTTTCTTTCCTAGCTGTCATATTTGTACTATAGGAAGAAAAGATTTGGGGTGAAGTAGTAAAAAAAGAGGGAAAAATTTGTTTTTTCTATCATAGAATGAAAAATACTATTATTTACCATACTAAATATGGATGTTTACTTGTGTCATTGTATATTTGATAAATTTAATTTTTTCTTTTAATCTGAGTTTTATAATTGGGTCTAAATATTACCACAGTTATTGCACAAGTAGCCTTAACACAAATTTGCTAACTTATTATTCTGTTTCTGTAGTTTTCAGCATATGATTTCATCCCTTCGTCAAAATTAAAGCCCTCCCAAGGAATGTCAGTCAATGATGATTTATGTTTTAGCAGAAAAAGAGTGTCAAGAAACTTATTTCAGAATAGTCGGGATTTTAACTCAGATTCACTTCCCGTATGTGCTGCTGGTAAGTAATAGGTGCATGTAATTGACATGTTGAATTAAGTGAAAGATGTTTCTAAACTTTATAGTTTATTTAAGGGCTCATAGAACTTACAGTCTAATAGACAATTTAGATTCAATAAAGATTTGTTAAAGATCTGATATGAATGGACACTTAGACATAAATCGTCTCCTAAGACCCTGGAGGGGCTTCTCATTGAAACCCTTTAAGTCCTAATATAAGTCAATATTATTGAGTATCTCCTATGTGTCAGGTACTTTCCTAAGTACTGGGCATATAGCTGTCAACAAAGAGGAAAAGCTTTGTGCCTAGCAGATCTTGCAGTCTGATTGGAATGAAGCAGACATTAAATCAATGTAAAACAGATTAGATGGTGGTAAGTGCTATGGAAAAAATAAGTGGAGAAGAGGAATATGAAGTCCTATTTTAAATAATGTATTGAAAGAAGGCCATAGTCAGATAAAAAATACTAGAAACATCCCTTCATCTCTGAAATCATTAAAAATATATATTTTTTTAAAAGAAGCATTAGGTGTTCTTATTTATAAGACCTAATGGGCTATTGAATAAACTTGAAATTTACTCTGAATGAGGGATATTTTGAGGAAAGAAATAACATCAATTGCTTTGTTTTGAACATTATATTTATTGTTTGTTTTTAATATATTTTTATTGATTTCAGGGACAGAGAGAGAGAGAGAGAGAAAGAGAGAGAGAGAGAGAACATCAATGATGAATCATTGGTCAGCTGCTTCCTGCACGCCCCCTACTGGGGATTGAGCCTGCAACCCGGGCATGTGCCCTTGACCAGACTCAAACCCAGGACCCTTCAGGCCCTAGACCAACATTCTATCTGCTGAGCCAAACTGGCTAGGGTTTGAACATTATATTTAAAATATACTTAAGGAGGGCAAGGGTGAAAACAGGGAGTCTGTTATAGTGATCCAGGCTAGAATTGAAAGGGGCTTTGACCAGAGTAGCAGTGAATGTGATGAAAGTGATTAAATTCTGATTATATATCAAAGATAGAGTTGATATGATTTGTTGATGGATTAGACAGAGTGAGGAGGAAGGGAGGGAGGGAGGGAACGGAAGGAGGGAAAAGTCAAGAGTGCCATAAAGTTTTCTTGGTTAGAGCAACTAGAAAGATGTTTAATTGCCTAAGTAAGTGATACAGAAAGTAAATATCGTGGTTCAGAGTACATTGCCATTGGCATGGGCCATATCAATTAGAAAAGACATTGAAGAGGAGATAGTGTTTGAATTTCATCTTTTTGGGATGTATATGATACAAGTAGTTAGATGGGAAGTATGAGAAGTGCAAAGGCTTACATTATTAAATTTTTTTAAGAGAAAGAAAGAGAAAGGGAGAGAGATAGAGAAATAGAAACATCGATGAGAGAGAAATATCATCCATCAGCTCCCTCTTGCACACCCCTTACTAGGGATCAAGCCCCCAAAGGCATGTGCCCTGACTGGGAATCGAACCAATGACCTCTTAGTTCTTGGGTCGATCAATGCTCAACCACTGAGCCACACCAGCTGGGCTCGAAGGCTTACATTAAGAAAGGGCTTGAAATGTTATCACTGATAAAGGTTTAATCTCCAACATTTATAGGGAACTCATACAAACTAACAAAAAGAAGACAAACAATCCAATCAAAAAATGGGCAATGGACCTAAACAGACACTTTTCAAAAGAGGACATTCAGAAAGCCAAGAGACATATGAAAACATGCTCAAAGTCAGTAATCATCCGGGAGATGCAAATCAAAACAGCAATGAGGTACCATCTCACACCTGTAAGAATGGCTATCATCAACAAATCAACAAACGACAAGTGCTGGAGAGGATGTGGAGAAAAAGAAACCCTCCTGCACTGCTGGTGGGAATGAAGACTGGTGCAGCCACTGTGGAGAACAGTATGGAGTTTCCTCAAAAAATTAAAAATAGAACTCCCTTTTGACCCAGTGATCCCACTTCTGGAAATATATCCTAAGAAACCAGAAACACCAATCAGAAAGAACATATGCATCCCTATGTTCATAGCAGCACAATTTACCATAGCTAAAATTTGGAAACAGCCTAAGTGCCCATCAGCAGATGAATGGATTAGAAAACAGTGGTACATCTACACAATGGAATACTATGCTGCTGTAAAAAGGAAGGGGTTCTTAGCATTTGCAGCAGCATGGATGAAACTGGAGAACATAATGCTAAGTGAAATAAGCCAGTCAATGAAAGAAAAATACCACATGTCCTCACTCATCTATGAATAATAATAACCATTATAAACTGGTGAACAAAAATAGATACAGAGGCAGAGCAGCATCAAACAGACTGTCAAATTATAGCAACAAAGACAGGAAGGGTCGGGTGGGGGACTTTTGTGCATGCATTTAAGCATAACCAATGGACACAAAACACTGGGGGATAGGGGAGACTGGGGGAAGGGCAGGGGAAAAAAGAGATATATGTACTAATCTTTGTAAAACTTTATGTAATAAAAAAATGTTTATTTCCTTCTTTATAAAAAGGGGGCTTGAGCCATAACTGGTTTGCTCAGTGGATAGAGCATCAGCCTGTGGACTGAAAGGTCCCAGGTTCAATTCCGGTCAAGGGCATGTACCTTGGTTGCGGGCACATCCCCAGTGAGGGGTGTGCAGAAGGCAGCTGTGCAATGATTCTCTCTCACTGATGTTTCTAACTCTCTATCCCTCTCCCTTCCTCTCTGTAAAAAAAAAAAAAAAAAAAAAAAAAATCAATAAAATATATTAATAATAATAAAAAAGCATGAATGTGAGAATTAACCTAGAAGATGTCCAGTACATTATGGATAAAGGGACTTGAAATTATAAGAAAAGAATTTTTAAAATAGTTTCAGAACTACAAGTGATCAACTCATTTTATATATAAACTAGAGGCCTGATGCATGAAATTCATGCAAGAGTAGGCCTTCCTTCCCCCACCTGCCAGCACCAGCTTCATCCAGAAGGTCGTCCAGAAGGACATCCAGTCTAATTAGCATATTATGCTTCTTTTATTATAGATTATTATAGATAAATGAATGCCAGAGAGGCCATTATTACCGTCTTTAATTCCGACGTATTCCTCTGAATTAATCTTAACTAGCCACAGGAGAGGGAAAGCATACCTGGATAAGTTTGGAAGCTATGTGAATGCTGTGTTATATGTTAGGAAAGAAGGTAGATGTGTTCTGCAGTAGAAATTTTTGGGGTTGAGTGTTTACTACAAATACTAGGAAGAAGGAAAGCCAGGTCTAAAGGAACATTCCATGGTAAGAGAAGGGAGCATGTATCAAGAAACTGCCTTTGTCTGCATTTTTCAATATGCTTTTCTCTGTACCTTATCTGTCTATTTTCTGTCCTTTAATCCCTGCCACTAATCAGATCTGCCAGTAGCAAAAGCTTTATCCCTTTCTTGCCTGCCATGATCAGTATCCATGTATTTTTATATTTATTTCCACACAAATGACACAATTTATGAAATTACATGTATTCATGAAACAAAGCTAACTTTTATTATATTTTTCTCCTTCCTTCCAAAGGCACTACTGGGACTCATCAGACAAATCTTTCTGAGAAATGTGGACAACTTGGATTTTCACAGATATGTGGTAAAACTGGAAGTGTGGATTCTGACTTACAGTACCTGGGAACAGCTAACAGTTATCAAGATAAAGGTTTAAATTCCAAATTTATTTAAATACAAATGATATATAAATGTTGTTGTGGGGTTTCCAAATCTAGCTTGTATGTTATTTTGTATAATCATACTCATGAAAAAAGTTATATTTTAGTAAAAATTTTACTAACATTTAAATAGCTATTACCCCAAAATGATAAATACCATAATCTTTATATAAGTATGACTGATTAAAATTAGTTTCTACTTCATGGTGGACATGAGTATTTTAATACCAAGTAACTGAAGTAACATTATTCATTAAGGAGTACTGTGTTAGCAGAAGAGCGTTATTTCTCATAACAGTTTTAAATTTTGAGGCTATTTAGAATTTATTATGTTCCCTGTTAGGAACCATAACTTCCTGACTAGCTTTCATTTCAGATCTCTTATATGTCTGAAAGATATAGAACAAAAGAAAGATTTAAGGCTGTCAGTCATATGGATTTTGGATTTGAAAATTTTTTTTCTTCCATGCTAATTAATAGCTTTATCAATTATTATTTAGAGGTAGGAACAAATCAGATATTTCTAAGAGATATTTTCATTTTTGTTGTACACTTACTAAATTTTTTGAATGATACCGATGTATGTATGTACTTCTTTCTGTATTTGGTGGTGAAAAGTAATGCTCATTTGAAATTAGTAAAGAGGATTTAGTTAATATAGCAATTATATTTTAACTACCTTTTCCTCCACCCACTCCAAAGGGCCATGTAATTCCATAAAATTTTTCTTTGTGGTGTTGTTCCCAACAAAATAATTTATCTTTCTTAATAATATAGGTATTTCCTAAATCTCGGCTAGATGTCTTTGGGACTCATAATTAATAGAAGCAGAGAGGATTCTCTGTGTTGCTTGGCCTGTTCCTATTTAGGATATCCCTGAATGGTTACATTACCCTTAAAGGCTACCTTCACTCTCAGTGTTTAAGCAGATCTTTGTAGTGCATCTACTTTTCTATAACCTCTCAGAATATCTATCATAGAGCAGTGGCTAAAGAGCTACCATGTTCTTCTAAAGTCAAGATTTAGAGAGGAACCAAGATGGCGGCATAGGTAAATGCCTGTGCTCACTGTCTCCCACAACCACAACTAAAATACAGAACAACTATCATCCAGAAACACCAGGAAGCTGGCTGAATGAAAATCCTACAACTAGAGAAGTAAATAAGAAGCACAGTGAGACTGGTAGAAGGTGAGGAGGTACGGAACAGGCTGGTCCGGCACCCACGTGTATCATTTTTTTAATTGGGAGAAAGATTGTCTCTGTGGAGGCCACCCATGAGGAGCAAGGGGTTCCAGCCCCACACCAGAAGCCCAGTCCAAGGCTCCAGAGCTGGGAACAGAAGTCCCTGTAACTATGGGCTGTAAAAACCAGTGCACCTTGGGGCTCAGTGACATAGAGGCTGCTGGAGACCCAGCTCTTTCTCTTAAAAGTGGCCAATACCACAAACTGAACTTACAGGGTCCTGCTTCCTCTGAGCTCCAGCACCAGGGCAAGGCTCTGGGGCACCCAGACACATACAAGGAGGAACTGGATTGTCTAGCATCGGGGCAAAAACTTGGGGCAGCTTTCTCTCAGATGGAGTTGCTTGCAAGGATCATTGTTCCTATGCTGGGACCTCCCCGGTCAGTTGCAGGGCTGACTGGCACCATTTCTGTTTGCTTTGCACTGTTGATTCCCTAAGACCCTGCCTAATCCAATTTACAACTCCACCCAAGCTGTGTGCAGCAGCTTTTGCATATGAATGGTCTGTCCTTGCTCAGGCTAAAATCTGTCAAACAAGTTGCAGCTCGGTCAGGGAGCTCTCAACCAGTTAACTGCCATGCATCCAAAACAGAAACCATCCCCATACACCACGAGATTTTGAATTTAATTTAAAAAATCAATTTGCAATGAGTATTATAAAAATAAATATATTACTTGAATATTTTCAGTTGAAAATTCTCATGAAAAATTATTTTAAAGTTGATCAGGGCTGCCACTTAGGGAAAACATTTTTTTTTAATTCTTCCAAAAGACATTTTTAATTATTTTTACATAGCACATACACAATGGGGGGAAAAGTATTATTTACACTTAGTTATTATTAAAATTGCCTCAGTGTATGATAAAGTTCAAAACATGGTACAACACATAACAAAACGTTACATTGTTTACAAAAGTATTTGGTTTCTTTTTGCTATTTTGTACCATTAGTAGAAGAGCATACCAAACACCTTTTCCACATAGGTTTTTTTTTCCCCCCAATCAGCAGATATTCTCCCAAAAAATGTCATTTACATAATCTGGATGGCAAGTCAGTGGCATAACATTTTCTTTTCTCAGATTGTGCTAATTTATGTTTTTTAAATAATTGCCTGATTACCTGCAACTGGAAATCACCAAGTGTAATATTGCTTTTTTTTTTTTGCGGTTGTAGACACACATAGCATGTGGGGAAGGTGTACTGCTTGTGTCTATAGACACTTATGGTGTACAAAGGGTAAAAGGCCCAAGACCTGGCACCAGGACTAGCCTGCATTGCTTCATAGCTGAGCCTCATCTGGGCACTTCCAAACCTGATACAAAGAGGAGGAATCTGCAGATCTCTCTGTAGCTCCTACTGGGTAGCCCTAGGCAGTGACTGACTTTGCACCTCCCTGGAGACCCAAGAGCAGGTGTACCCAGTGGTCAGTGTGAGACCATACCAGATTACACCACTACACATCCATAAGCACATAAGCAACACATTCAAGGGGCAGATTCAGTGAGCACCAAAGCCCCAGTGAAGCAAATCCTGCTCCATAAGGTGTCTCCTGCATAGTAGCTCTCTCATTGTAGTCGCAGCTTGTCCTCACAGCCAATTGGCCTGGAAGTAAGTTCCTCCCAGTGACACCAACAGCAGTCAAGTCTCAACTACAACAAGACTGCTCACAGCCCACAAAGGGGTGCACCTAGAGAGCTTAGCTCAGGTGACTGGGAGGCAGAACCACTGGGCCGTGCAAGACACCTACTACACCAGGCCATTCTACCAACTCCAGGAGACATAGCAGCTCTACCTAATACATAGAAATAAACCAGGAAGCAACCAAAATGCAGAGACAAAGTAACATGTCACAAATGAGAAAAATGAAAGCAAACTACTGAATATAGAGTTCAAAATCATGGCTATAAGGTTACTCAAGAATTGTCTAGAAACCTCCAAGGAACTTAGTGAAACTTTCAGGGATCTTAGTAAGAATGCCAAAATAAAAAAAGAAAAAGGAAAAGAAGGACCAGTCAGAAATTAAGCATACACTGACTAAAATAAAGAATAATATACAGGGATTCAACAGTACACTACAGGGTTCTGAGAATCAAATAAACGATTTGAAATATGAGGAAGCAAAAAACACCCAACCAGAAGAGCAAAAAGAAAAAAGAATCCAAAAATATGAAGATAGTGTAAGGAGTCTCTGGGACAACTTCAAGCATACCAACATCCGAATTATGGGGGTGCCAGAAGGAGTAAAGAGAGCAAGATATTGAAAACCTATTTGAAGAAATAATGACAAAATTTTCCTTACCTGATGAAAAAAATAGATTTACAAGTCCAGGAAGCACAGAGAGTCCCAAACAAGAAGAACCCAAAGAGGACCACAGCAAGACACATCATAATTAAAATGCCACGGGCTAAACACAGAGAATCTTAAGAGCAGGAAGAGAAAAGCAGTTACTTACCTACAAGGGAGTGCCCATACAACTGTCAGCTGATTTCTCAACAGAAAGTTTGCAGGCCAGAAGGGAGTGGCAAGAAATATTCAAAGTGATGAATAGCAAGGACCTACAACCAAGATTACTCTACCCAGCAAAGCCATTGATACTAATAAAAGCATAACATGCAAATTAACTGTCACTTTGTAACAAAGATGGAGGCACCCATAGCCACAAAGATGGTGGCACCAGCTGGAGCAGGTGGGACCCTTGGCTTCTTTCGTTGCCCCAGCAACTAAGGAAACCAGGCCTCCCACAAGCTCCGGCTAGCTGCTGAGGGCCTAGCTGCTGAGGGCCATCCTCTGGGCAGCAAGCAGCCACAGAGCCAGCCCAGAGCAGGCAGGAGGCGGCTCCGTCCTGGAGTGAAGGTGGGAGGCAGCAGCCAGAGCAAAAACCCAGGTCCTGGATGCTGGAGGGAAGCCGTGCATCAGGCCTCTAGCCATTTAGAATTGAAGGTCAGATAAATGGTGATCCAGTTTAACCTTTTCACAGACAAGAAAAGGTTAAAGGAGTTCACCACCACCAAATCAGTATTCTATGAAATGTTGAAAGGTATTCTAGAAGAAGAAGGAAAAGGAGATCAAATATATGAACAACAAAATGGCAACAAATACATACCTATCAACATTTGAATCTAAAAATCAAAATAAACGAATAAGAAATGTAATGAACAGAATAAAATAGAATCAGAGGCATGGAAATGGAACAGAGAATTCTCAGAGGGTGGTGGAGGTGCAGGAAGAGATTAAACGAAGATCTTATATGCATATATGCATTATGTAAGGGCACAGTTAATGGGGTGAAGAAGGCCTGGGGTGGGGTGGGAACCAGGTGGAAGGGGGCAATGAGGGGGGTCAAAGAGGGACATCTGTAATCTCAACAATAAAGATTTTTTTGGAAGAAAGTCAATATTTAACTTATTAGTAAGTTATACATTAAAAATTTTGTCAAGACCACCACCTTCTCAGCTAACATTCTCCATGGTATTTCTGAAGGGCTCGGAGTATGAATGCTAAATGCCAAATCATCTAGAAGTTCCCATCCCAATTTTAAATGCTGCAGTGACCCACACTAAATGTTGGAAGTGTTGGTATCTTTTGTTGCATAACATTGGATCTCTCCGTATGTATAAAGAAATCTGATGTTTGATTTCTTTGTAAGAAATACACAGTGTTTTCCCCAAAATTATACACACTTTAGCAGCTGATAGCTCAGTTTTGAAAATGAAATGTGTTTTAATAAACATTGCCTTTATGATTATTAAAAGTGTATGTATATATTTTTGGGGAATACCTTATATTTAAATCTCTTAATAAAAGGAATATATAATTAGACCCTGACATGGAAGCATCAGAATCTATTAATAGAGCACTTAATTGAAAGCAGGAAATAAAGTTTTCATTCTGTATATAAATTTTTGATCACTCTAGCCCATTTTCCACCCAAACAAGATTTAGGTAGTAGCAGAGGTTCTAACCTTGTCAGATATGAATTAAAAGTAAATAATATATATTGGTTAGGTCTTCAGAAGAATGTTGTATTTGTTAGTATACATAAGCTAGGTCTTTTATCATGGAAAGTATTCCAAAAAAATAGTGAAGGAAAATTTAAGGTAATCCCTAAAAGTTACAAGTAGACTTTTTATATTAGCTGAGGAGTAAAATGAAAAAGTCAGTAAAAGGCAAGAAAAAAATGTAATAAAGAAGCACAAAATAAGACATTAGAAATAAACCATATCATCAGTTGCTATAAAGATAAATGGACAGAGTGGAAATTTAAATAACAGAGATGATTAGATTTTTAAAATGTAAAAGCTAAGTTACTCCTAAAATAGGTCAAAATAGAATTGGAGAAAGTGAAGCATAGAAAACATGCAGTAGTCCCCTCTTATTCACAGTTATGATTTCTACAGTTTCAGTTACCTCACAGTTAACCTAGATCCAGAAATACTAAATGGAAATAATAAATGTATTTATCTAGAAATAAATGATTTATAAGTTTTAAACTACATACTGTTCTGAGTAGTGTGATGAAATATCTCTCTCACTTATCCCACTCAGGACATGAATCATTTCTGTGTCCAGTATATCCAGTCTGTATACACTACCCAGATCACCTGTTGTGGCATTGCAGTGCTTTTGTTCAAGTATCCCATATATCACTTAACAGTGGTCCCAAAGCACAAGAGTAGTGATGCTGTCAATTCAGATATGCCGTAGAGAAGCCGTAAATTGCTTTCTTTAAGTGAAAAGTTGACTACGGCACAATTGGATGTTTTGAGAGAGAGACCACATTCAATTCACATAACTTTTATTGTAGTACATTGTTACCATTGTTCTACATCACTGCACCTAATGTTCTTTTTATTAATAGTTATTGTTAATTTCTTACTTTGCCTAATTTATAAATTAAACTTTATCATAGATATTTTGTACAGGAAAAACATAGTATATATATAGTGTTTGATAACATCCACTGGGGGTTTTGGAACCTAGCCCCCATGATAAGGAAATAACTACTATACTAGGCAAATACTAAAAGCAAGTATAAAAATATTGATATTAAGGAAAATATACACACTAAAGCTAAAAACACTGTTAGGGCTAAAGAAGATCATTATAATGAAAAAAGAATAGTTCCCTAAGCAGATAAGACTTTTTAAAAAGTGTTTGTGTACATGTATGTGTAAGTGTCTACATATGTAATTTGATAAAATTACGAGGAAAAATTAACAAATCTACCAATGTTAATAGAAAATCTGACTAGGATAAAGAATTTTGGAATTAGATGATACATAATATTTGAACAACACAATAACTTTGTCACAGTTATCTCAGAAATATAAAAACTGAACAGATGTATAATCATTAAAGGAATTTTTTATTTAAAATTTTACCCACAGAAACAAAATATCCCAGGCACTGATGGTTTTCCTTGTGTTCTGTGAAACCTTCAAGGCAGAGGTAAACCCTATCTTAGACAAACTAAAAGAATTAAGGAAGAAAGAAGGCTCCCTAATTCATTTTATGAAATAAGTATAACCTTAATACCATGACCAGGTAAGGTCAATGAATAAATAAAATAAATGGTGATCCAGTTTCACTTTTATGAAAGTTAAAGTCCTAAATAAAGTATTAGCAAACCAGATCTACATATTGGCTATCGATGTATTTTTAAAATTTGTATGTTACATATTATGCTTAAGTAGGTGTTTTCAGAAAAACCTTATCACATGTAGCAGGAGAAAAACCATATAATTGTGTCAATAGATGCAGTAAAAGCAATTGATGAAAAATCAATATCTATACATACTTACAAACCCAGAACAAACTAAGAATAATTTTCTTAAACTGAACAGATACCTGTTAATACCAATAGCAAATAAACTTAGTGGTAAAATATTAGAATTGACTTTAAAGTCAAGAACAAACACAAATGCTCAGTTACTACTGCTAGTGAGCATTTATTATTAATTCCTCTAATATTTATTGAGACCAGACACTGTTCTAGGATCTAAAGATCAAAATCAAGTAGAGGAGAAGATAATAAGAATAAAAATAAGTGCTAAGAAGAAAAATAAGGCAGTATGAGGGGACAGAATGTGACAGGAAAGGCCTCTCTGAAGTGATAACATTTAAATAGAAACTTGAATGAAGTGAAGCTGTGAACCACATGGATATTTGGAGAAAGAACATTCCAGTCAGAGAACAGCTAAGTACAAATGCTGTGAAGTAAGGACATGGTCATATATGGCCTTGTTGGAGGAATAAATAGCAAGGAACTCAGTGGAATGATCAGTGGGGAGAATAATTATAGGTAATAACATTTGGCCTTGTAGGGCATGGTAAGGATTGGGGATTATATTCTGAGTGGATTGGGAAGTCATTGGAGGTTTTTGAGAAGAGAAATAGCATCTGACTGCCTTTTAAAAGGATCAGAACTGCAGTGTAAAGATTAGTATTGGCAAGAGTGGGGTGGATACAAAGCAAATGAGTTAGGAAGTGATGTCAATAGTAAAAGAGATGATGGTATGGCTTGTTTTAGAGAGGAAGCAATGAAAGTGATGGAAAATGGTTAGATTCTGATATATAGCATGGCTGTAAAGTTTGGAAACATTAGTAATTTTATTTTACATATATAGTAATGTAATATGATCAAGCCGTTTATTCTGTATTCACCCAAGTTTCCAGATTTAGTGATCATTCTGTATAACTAATTTGGAGCCAATGAGATTTGTTAATGGATTAAATCTGAAATTCAAGAGAAGAGTCAAGGATGAGTCCAACACTGTTGGTCTGAGCAACTTGAAGAATAGCGCTACTGTTTACCAAGAGGAGGAAGATGAGGAGGAACAGATTTGACTGGGAAATCAAGAGTTTCTGTTATAGATATATGTTTGGGACATCTTGTCTCTTCAGAGATGTCAAGAGTGACATTTTGATGCTGAGTCTGGAGTGTAAGGGAAAATCAGTCCTAAAAATTTGGGAGTCATTATAATATCTATCTAGGGAATACTTAGCTCAAAATTATAAGTATAAAATTTGAAGAGGAAGAAACAAAAATTGTCATTGTTACAGATAATACATGATACAGTGTAATGGTTTAAAGCACAGGCTTGAGAGCCAGAATGCCTGGGTTGATATCTCAGTTTTATAATTTCCTTATGTATGATGTTTAGTAATTTACTTATTATTCCTTTGTACATTTTTTTAATCTGTAAAAATAATACCTATTCCCACAGGATTGTTGTAAGGATTAAATTAGCTAATACATGTGAAGTGTTTAGAATACCACATGGCATATAGTAAGAGCTCAATAAACATTAGCTCATCATTATTATCATTACAGTCACCATTATTATTATAATCATTATTAGATTACATAGAATATTCAAAATGATATATTAACTATTAAAATATTAAATTATTTAATATTTAATATTAAAATATTAAGTAATTTAATATTAGAATATTAAATATTAAACTATTTAATATTTAATACTATTAAAATATTAAATAATTTAGCAAGTTTTCCAGGTATAATACTGGAGTATTAAGCTGAATAAAGTTCCTGAATACCAGCAACTTTTAGAAAAATGTAGTTTTTAAGAAATTATAGTATCAACTACTATATCAACAAAATTTGTAAATATATGGATATCTAACAAAGATTTGCATGTCCTTTATTATAATAGCTAAAATACTTTTTTGAGAGATGTGAAAGAAGATCTGAATAAACTAAAAGATCCCATATATAAATATGTATATTTATTAACATAAATATATTAGTTAATACATGTAAATAAATTTATATAAATAAATATTATTTTTTAATCCTCACCTGTGCAATATTCTTATTGATTTTTTTATTTTTATATTCTTAATGATTTTTTTATTTTTATTTTTTTAGAGAGAGAGAGAAAGAGAAACATCAATGTGATAGAGATAGAGTGATTGGTTTCCTGACCCAGGATGAAGCCCGCAGCCTTTTGGTGTTCAGGACAATGCTATAACCAACTAAGTTACATGGCCAGGGCTAAAAGATCCTTTATTTTTAAACAGGGCGACTCAATATCAGGAAAATGACACTTATTCCCAGATTAATCTGTAAATTAAATGTTGTTTCAACCGAAGTCCCAACAATCTTTTATGGAGACTGACAACTGATTCTGAAATTCATATGACAGAATGGAGGATCAAGAATGCCTAGATAATTCTGAAGTAGACCAAAATGGAAGGGAATTTATCCCATCAGCTCGATTACAAATAAAATATTGTAATCTGTATACATAAATAGATTAATGGAACCAATAAGAAGCACCCAAGAATAAACTCAAATAATATATAGATTTATAGATAAAAGGGAAAGAATGGATAGCTCAAAAAGAAATTGAAAAATTGCATTATCTATATAGAAAAATGTTAATTAGATCTTTACCTCACACTGTACAAAAATATAAATGCCAGATGGAATAAAAACCTTAATGTGAAAAGAAAAAAATCTTAAAACTCTTAGAAGGTATATATATGTATGTATGTGTATACATATATATGTATGTATGTGTATGGATAACATATTGTCTTTTACTTATTTTTGTTTATTTCATAGTTTAGTGGGAATAACATTTTTTTGTTCTTTCATTATAGTGTATGCTAGCCTAAATTTTGGCAGTAAGACACAACCAACATTTGGTAACCAAACGGAACGTATTTCATCATACTCTGGTCCAAATCCAAGCCCAGGAGCCTTCATCCTTCCATCCTATCCTCTCTCATCTCGAACTAGCCCAAAACACACATGTCTTACTGTGTCTCCAAAGAAGTCTCAAGATAATTCTGTTAATTTCTCAAATTCCTGGCCTCTTAAAAGCTTTGAAGGACTATCAAAGCCCAGTCCTCAAAAAAAGCTTGTCAGCCAAAAATCATCTGGCTCAACAGGAAGAAATGATGGTAAAAATTAATATTTTTTTCAATTCATTTGTATGTTTGATTATATTTTAAAGTTATGTTGTTAGATCTTTTAAAGCTTGTAAATTACATTTATCTGTGCATTAGTAAATATTTAAGAAAATAACAATGTTAATTAGATCAAATGTGTAATATAAAATTGTAAATTTTTTTTTCTTCTATTGCCACTTCAAAATCCTTTTCAGAACTAGGCAAACAGTAATGCTTTATAATGGATATGAACATGAACAGCCTGAGAACTACTAAAAATTTTAGCTTTACAAATATAAAATGTCATTCATGTTTACTATAATATCTATTCATCATTCAACATTTATTGAGTATTTAATACTAGAGGCCCGGTACACAAGATTCATGCACTCGAGAGGGGGAGGGGGAATCCCTCAGTCCAGCCTGCTCCCTCTTGTAGTCCAGGAGCGCTCAGGGGATTTCCAACTGACAACTTAGGCCCACTCCCCATGGGCCAAAGCCATAAGTCAGACATCCTTAATGCTGTTGTGGAGGCAGAAGAGACTCCCACCACCACCACTGCACTTGCCAGCTTTGAGCCCAGCTTCTGACTGAGCGGTGCTCCCCCTGTGGGAGCACATTGAGCATCTGCCCCCTGCTGGTCAGTGAGCATCATAGCAGCCAGTCATTCCTCATTCAATTTGCATATTAGCCTTTTGTTATATAGAATATGTTAAAATTATTTTAATGGGTTTTCTATTTATTTTTAACAAAATATTTTTTCTTGCCTGGCCAGAATGGCTCAGTTGGTTGAGTGTCATCCTATGCATCCAAAGGTTGCCAATTGATTACCGGTTAGGACATATACCTGGGTTGCTAGTTCGATCCCCAGTTGGGGTACATACAGAAGGCAGCTGATCAGTGTTTTTCTCTTACATCCATGTTTCTCTCTTTCCCTCCTCCTCTCTCTAAACATGTCCTCGGATGAGAATTAAAATACTCTTTTAATTATGAAATTAACATATAAGTTTATTTAAGACAGATTCAGTCTCATAAAATGTCTGTTAAAGGCAACCTCCTCATCCCATTGGCTTTCCTATCCCCAGAGCCTTAGGTAAGATATTTCACCTTTAAACTATCCCACAATGCTAATGTTCCAGTTTATAAATATAAGGTCACTTTAACTTATAATGAATTTTATCACTTTCTGTTAGCACTAAACCTTCATTTCCTTGTATTAATTTCTTTCTGAATTTGTCTTTCCTACAAGATCAAATATTATTGAAAGCTGAGGCATTATTCAACTTGTTCTCTCTAGTGACCAGTATTTCTGGTTTGCATACGGTAGTCCTCCAAATGTTGCTTATGTAATTAAATCAAGCAAAAAACAAAAGCTCTTCTACCTTATTATGGATTTTACCATACAAGTACTAGCTATGGTGATGTATATGAAGATAGAAATTTAACTTGGTATGTCATATTTTTATTTTTATAAATAAATCACGTTTAAATATATCTGTTGGCTCAATTTTTTATAATTTTTTAAAATAATGTTTTTATTTATTTCAGAGAGAGAAAGGGAGGAGAGAGATAAAAATATCAATAATGACTGAAAGATCATTGATCGGCTGCCTCCTGAACACCCCCTACTAGGGACTGAGCCTGAAATCTGGGCATGTGCTTTTGACCAAGAATCAAACGGTGACCTCCTGGTTTATGTGTCGACACTCAACCACTGAGCTACACCAGCTGGATGAAGGCTCGTTTTTGTTATATTGTTTAGGAGACAATGATACTTCTATCTTATTTTAAGTAGTAATCTATTTCTAATAAAAGATAATGTGCTTTTTTATTTTAAAACTGTATTCCAGGCATTTGTGATTTAAACTTCCACTTCTCTGAACATTTTTTTAAAAAGTAAAACATGCATTTTTCATGCAGGAGAAAATTCTCAAGAAAAACCTCCAGTTCAACTCACACCTGCCTTGGTGAGATCATCATCTTCCCGGCGAGGCCTGAATGGGACCAAGCCTGTCCCTCCTATACCAAGGGGAATCAGCCTTTTGCCTGATAAAACCGATTTAAGCACAGTGACACCCAAAAAGAAAGAGCCTAATGATATTTGGAAGAGTGAAAATGATAGTGTTAAAATTGATCTTTCAGAATTAAATATCAGGGACAAAGATTTGGATCAAGAAGAGGTTAGAATCAAATACCATTTTTAATTTTTAAATGCTTGTGATTTTCTATAATATAATAGTTTTATCTAAGGAAAAATCAAGTAGTTTTTAATCCCATAACATGTTTTCTTGCTTATAAAGATATTTCATGTTTATTATAGAAAATATGGAAATTTTAGTGAAGTACTAGGAAGGAAATTCATCACATCAAATCCTAATACACAGAATAATTAACTGTTAACATTAATGTGTTTGCCTTTAAGTATTCTTTCTATGAATATATTACTTTTTAAATTAAAAATAAGAATAATATAGCAACATACTCTTGCACTAACCCCTCTCAAATGAACAATTTGTCACATTTGTTTTCATTTTTAAATAAATAAAACATAATACAGTTTCCTCTCCATTCTTGCGCATGTCCCTTGTCCATATATGTGCAAGTTTACTTATCTTTAGGAAATTAAGATCATATTGGATACGCATCTTTGATGCTAAGTTATTCCATTTAAATTATACAAATATATTGTCAATATAACTCTATACATATTATGCCAGATAAAGAATGTGGCTGTTGTATTACTTTGGATTCAGAGCACAGCTTTTATAAATGCTTCCTTTTTATCATTTGTTTGCCTGATTTTAGGTTTAAAAGGTGTTTTACATTTTAAAAAATGTGTTTTACATTAAATATGTAAACTGAAACACTAGATGTTGATATTATGAGGTCTTTTTTAGCTGATTTTAAAGCTATCAGCATCATGTACAGATCATTTGCTCAATAAAATAAATGTTAATGCATACTTATTTTCAAAGCATTTCTTTAGCATTAAGCATGTGTAAAACTAATAAAAGTGCCAAAATTGGTTCTTAATGAGTTAGTCAGTCCAAATTCTAACTACTTGTAAAAATCTTTCCTGGTTTTTTTATTTCAGTGGTACTTGGAAGGGGATTTATTTAAGAAAACAAACTTATAAAAAAGGCATTTACCTACATGATTTATAAATTTCATCTCATTATACATTTTGTATTGATTTTACAGTAACTTAAAATAGGCCTTTTTCTTTTAGTGGATAATTAAAAGGGTAATTTTTTAAATATAATTATTAGTAAATGTAAGAGGATACTACTGTTTTTAAATATTGAATCTTCCAAAGATTTACTAGGGAAGTGGCATCCTATTGAATCAACCATTATAATTGTTATAATCAAAATATAAACAAAGCACAGTTATGTATATTTCTGTGTTCCTTAACTTGTTCAGATTTCTATTCCCAACCTTAATGTATTAGTTTAGATAATGATTTCTACTCTGCATTTCTAGAAATAATTGGCTTCAGAAATTAAATAAAATGATCTATTATTTTCTGAACTCTAACACTGGCAGGCTGGATGTGAACTTTAAATTTTAAAAAATTGATTACTTTTTGCTAATCTCATAGAACTTTTAAATAGTCACATAAGCACACAAGTGACTTAAGATTAGCTGGACCTCTGTGACTTTACCCACTCTGCTGTCTACTATCTGATTCAATGATTCATTTATTAATCTTTGTGCCCAGTGCTGGATATACCATGGTAAATAATAAGATCCTTCTTCTTACAGGGTTTATAAAATAGTGGGTTATTTATAAATACCTAAATGATGAAATCTATATTTTTACTATGTGCAGCCCTAGCTGGTTTGGCTCACTGGATGGAGCATCAGCCTGCAAACTAGAGTCCCAGGTTCGATTCCAGCCAAGGGCACATGCCCCAGTTGTGGGCTCAATCCCTGATGGGGTTTGTGCAGGTGACAGCCGATCAATGATTCTCTCTCATCATTGATATTTCTGTCTCTCTCTCCCTCTCCTTTCTTCTCTGAAATCACTAAAAATATATATTTAAAAAAATGCTATGTGCAGATAATATTAACATCCACCTTGTTACTACTGGATTAAAGAAGAGTGGCTAGTTAGATATAGTTAATAGGGGAAAAATAGATACAGTTAATGGATTTTAAAATATAAGGATAACTTTTAATAATATAATTATTTTGTAAAGTTGATTACTTTTATTTTTTCTTAGATGCAGAACTCTCTTAGGTCCCTTCGAAACAGTGCAGCTAAGAAAAGAGCAAAACTGAATGGCAGTACTTCAGACCTTGAAAGCCCTGATTCTGCAATTAAGCTCGACTTGACTATGGACTCCCCATCTCGATCTTCCTCTCCAAACATCAGCTCTTATAGTGAAAGTGGAGTTTACAGCCAAGAATCATTGACTTCTTCTCTGTCTACAACTCCCCAGGGGAATAGAATGATGTATTTTATGTTTTAAGTTGATATTTGAATGCTAATCTGTAGTTCATAGTCTAAACCCCTAATATCATATTTGGAAAAAAACTTTAAAACAATTTTCTAATTTTAAAAATGTTGACATACATTTAAAAGACAATGGAAAAGTTTACATATCTTACTTTGCTTGACATTGGTTTGGGATGGGGATGAAGAGAGAGAATACAACCCCAACTCTAATCTAGAGCACCTAAATTAATATGTATAGTCTGTTCCCCCAGCATCAATTTTTCATTTACCTATCTAAGATTTATCTCAATATTTATTGTTCCTTAGCTCTTCTCTGGATCATTGACTCTTTGGCAATTGACCTATAGCTGATATCACTGCTTTCATTTCAAATTTAGTACCAATTTCCTCTAATTTATGGATAAACTCCATTTAGCTGCTCCCTTACTATTATGTTTTGTTATTCCATTATTTTGTAGAAACTTAGGATTTCATGCCATAGCTTTCCCAGCCCACTTAGAAGTCTTCTTAAAGTGATAATGTTAGAATTAGAGTCCTAGCCATCCCACATTGACAGAATATATTTTTCAGCATAGCGATTGGACACATTTTTTAGATTACCTCAGTAAACTCTAAATTTTAAACAGTGATCCCACCTTGATTTCTGAGATCTCTGTGACTCTATTCTAGGATTGTAGGGAGTCCTATCTTTTTTATTTTAGACAAAAATCTAAAATTGCTTGGTTATCAGGTTGATATACATTGAACTTTTACTAGTAAATTGCTTGTGCAATTTTGCACTCCCAGCAGCAATGTATGAGAGTTCCAGTTTTTTTACATACTTAATAGTTAATGTTGTCAGTCTTTTTAATTTTATTTTCCTTTGATTTCATCCTGAACCATGTTAATATACAGCTATTACAAGTAAATAATTTTTAAAGTAAATATTTAAAATTATTATTATTTTCACATAAATGAGCTGGAACCACAATAATTTAGGTAAATATAGATTGTGTGATCAAGAGAGAGCCAGTGTTCTAGTAACTTTAATGGAAAAGGGCGTTTTATTTCAGCAGTTCATAGACGTAAACTGAGTTTTTGTGTCCTGTTGTGGGATGTGTTTCTCATTTCTTGATTTCCTTATCATTTTTTAATTTAAGTAGCAGCTTATTTTGCAGTTGGAATTTTTTTCTACTGGAAATTCCCTTGTTATAATTACGTAGGTGGACTAATGCTATATATTTACAAAATGAATTTGGAATCAGTATGTAACTATTTTTTCATTAAGTTACCAGACGTTTAAAATACATATTTATGGTTTAGACTTAAAGTCCTTCCCTTATTGTCCATGAACGTGAAATTTTATGTTATATACTACTACATTTGCAAGGTCCTTTAACTAATTTGGTACACAATTGGGAAGAAACTTCACTTGATACTAAACTATTCCCTATATTGTCTCAGGGTTACCTTCTTCAGATGTTGAACTCAGTGAGAAGTGAGTTCAGTATACCCTCATCAGTGGACTGAATTATCTTTAAAGAATTCAGTATTTCCACATCTAAGTTTAAAGGAAGGGAGAAGGGGAGAGAGAGAGATAGAAACAATGATGAGAGACAATCACTGATGGGCTGCCTCCTGAGCCAAACCAGCTAGGGCTGCTTTCTTTGTGAAATAAGGCCTATAGGCCTTTTTAAAGTTAGGAAAATAAACAAATGGTAGTCCAAGAAGAAAGTGCCATTCATTAAACTATCTTATTGCAGATGTCTTCCTTATCATATAGTTAAATCTCTATCTTTGTATTACTAGAAGCCCATCGTGTGAAATCGCGTGATACCCAGACCCGCCCTGCACGAGCCACGGGACCCCAGAGCTGCCTTGTGTGAGCTGCGGGCCCCACCTCCACCACACGAGCCATGGGCTCCAGGAGCCCCGCCTCACTTCACGAGCCACGGGTCCTGGCCCACAAGAGGTGCTCCATGCACCTCCTGATGACCAGTTGTTTGATCATGATGCTGTTACAGTGTCATGACCACAGGCCTTTTATGATATAGACTAGGGGCCTGGTGTACAAAAATTGGTGCACTTGGTGAGGGTCCCTTAGCCCAGCCTGTGCCCTCTCGCAGTCTGGGACCACTCTCGGAATGTCCACCTGCTGGCATGCCTGGCCAGCCTGGATGAGGGGTTGATGGCTGTTTGCAGGCTGGCCAAGCCCCCCAGTGGGGACCCTCACCCCAAAGGGGAGTGGCCAGCCTGGGTGAGGGATTCAGGGCTGTTTTCATGCTGCCCACAGTCCCTTCAGGTTTGGGTTCCTACTGGGGTGCCTGGACAGCCTGGGTGAGGGGCTAAAGGCCGTTTACAGGCTGCCCACAGCTCCCATTGACCCAACCTCCCAGCAAGGCTGGCTGGAAGCAGGTTTCTGGGGTTTATTTATCTTCTATAATTGAAACTTTGTTGCCTTGAACAGAGGCCTAGTCAGGCAACAAAGCCTCCTGTATGCTTCAGCTCTGTGGTTTCTATAATTGAAACATTGTTGCCTTGAGGAGAGACCTGGCCGGACAACCGGCCGTCCTAGGCAGGCAGTTTCAACTCCATCGCTGGTTCAACGGAAGCCTTCTGTTTGCTCTAGCTCCGTGGCTGCCGGCCACCATCTTGACTGGGTTAATTTGCATATAGTCACTCTGATTGGCTGGTGCCGTGGCTTGGCTGGTGGACATGGTGCAAGAATTCGTGCACCAAGCCTCTAGTCCTATCTAATAAAAGAGAAATATGCAACTTAGGCGTCACTCTGTAACAAGGATGGCCGCCCCATGGCCACAAGATGGAGAAGCCCAGTCTGGCTCAGTCCCGCCACTGAAGTGGTCAGGCCTGTTAGGCGGGTGGCGAGGGAGGCGGGGAACCCAAGGGGCGGAATAGGTGATTAGAGCGGGCTGGGGGTCCCCTGCCCAGGCAAGAGGCCTTTGCCAGAGGCCTCAAGCATGGGCAAGGGTGGAGCCGGTGACTGGAGGGAGCAGGGGCAGAGCCAGTGATCAGAGGGGTATGAGGGTGCCCTACCTAGGCATAAGGCCTAGGCCAGAGGCCTCAGTGCTGGGCAGGGACAAGGCCCAAGATCACAGGGGTCTGGGCTCTGGTGGAGCTGGCAAAGCAGGGGTCTGGGGTGCCCTGCCCAGGCCTGATGCCTTGGCAAGAGGCTGTTAGTGGGGCAAGGACAGAGCCGGCGATGGCAGGGGGCAAGATCAGAGCTGGTGATCGCAGAGGCCTGGGTTCTGTGAAGCCAGCGATCTAAGGGGTTTGGGAGTCCCCTGGCCAGGCCTGCATCCTTGGCCAGAGGTTACTGGCCTGAGCAGGAGTGGAGCTGCTGATCAGAGTGAACTACAGAGGAAACACCTTTTCTGATCACTCATTGTCTAAGCTCCCTGTATGCCACTGGTAATATTCTTAGTAACTTGGGTAATAAGAATCCCTAAAGGCAATCTATGGTTTTTCCACCACACTCCTGGATGAAAAAAATGAAGGCCCACTGCTGGAGGGCTAAGAAATGTCATATCCTGCCCTAGCCAGTTGGCTCAGTGCATAATGCCTCAGCCTGCTGACTGCAGGGTCTGGCTTCAATTCTGACCAAGGGCATGTACCTAGGTTGTAGGCTCCTCCCTGGCCATGGCCCAGGTCAGGGCATATGCAGGAGGCAACCAATCAAAGTGTTCCTCTCACTTTGATGTTTCTTTCTGTTTTTCCCTTCTCTTCCACATTCTCTAAAAATCAATGGAAACATATCCTCAGTGGAAGATAAAAAAAGAAAGAAAGAAAGAAATGTCATATTCTATGAAAGACACATCTTGAAAATGCCTAAAGAAAGTTGTCATTTCTTCATGGTGAAGGGACTGGAGTCCGTGTTGATGAAAACACCTTGGTGGCTGTGGTGACTGGCAGTGGCTGCAACAGTGATGTGATGGGGCTGGTTGCTTCCCCTGATTAGCCTGGTCACCTTCTACAACAGGAGGCCAGACTGCAGCTTAGGCCAGTCTGCAAGGGGAGCAAGGATCGGGCCTAAGCCCTCAGTAGGACACCCCCTGACGGCTCCCAATATGTGAGAGGGGGCAGGCTGGGCTGAGGAACCCCCTCCCCTCAGTGCACAAATTTCATGCACTGTGCCACTAGTATTTTATAATTATGTAGAATCATTTGGTTTAGTTTGAAATGGACTCTTCTTGAAGTAGGTGGGAGTTTTTTTGATCCAACAAAAGACTATGGCAGAAGTTAGAGTTTTAAGTTTCTTTGGCAATCCTCTCATGATTAATTAAGAATTGACTGTATGTTCAAAAGATTAAAAGTTCAAAAGGCAAACTAGGAATACCAATAAAAAACATTCTTGCCTGGCTAGTGTGGCTCAATGATTGAGTGTCAACCTATGAACCAGGAGGTCGTAGTTCAATTCCTGGTCAGGGCACATGCCCAGGTTGAGCTCAATCCCCGGGGGGGAGCATGCAGGAAGCAACCAATCATTGATTCTCATTATTGATGTTTCTCTCTCTCCCTCTCCCTCTCTGAAATCAATTAAAAAAATAATAATATATTTTTTTAAAACATTCTGAGCCATAGTTTTTTATACTTGTTGCTGCCTGTTTAGTTAATTAATAAAAAGTATAAAGAATGTTTGATTTAAGAGTGTTGAATAGCTCTAGATCTTAAATGTTTATTGAAATTATTTTGTTTCATTGTAGGTCAGACATATTACCAACATTTGGATCAAAACTTGGTCTAACAAGTCTTTCTTCTGCAAAGAATAAAATCTCTCAAATAGCTGAACAAAGTCCCAGTACAGGTATTGTATGACTGTTTTATAAATCTGATTTATAGAAAATATGGTTTTTAAATTATGTCACAAATGATAATGGATACATTTCAGAGTTAGAATTTTATAGTTACCAATTAAGACTAATCCTTTTAACTCCTTAAAAAGACATTTTAACTCCTTAAAAAGAATAAATATTGTAGTATTCTTGGAAGAAAAAGTATTTACCTGGCCCAGCCAGCATGAGTCACTGTTTGAGCATTGACCTCTGAATCATGGAGGTCACAGTTCAATTCCTGGTCAGGGCACATGCCAAGATTGCAGGCCCGATCTCCAGTGTGAGGCATACAGGAAGCAGCCAATCAATGATTCTCCCTCATCATTTATGTTTCTCTCTCTCTCCCTTTCACTCTGAAATCAATAAAAATATGTACTTTTTATAAAAAGTATTTACCTGAATAAATGATCTCCCTGTAAGCCTGTATCTCCTACATTTAGATTTAATTGAGGTGGAAAGAGACCTGCCTATCAGTTTTTGAAAGCTTTCCAGGTAATTCTAATAGGCAGCTTGGTTTGAGAACCACTGGACATCACAAAAGGCAATTTCTTTGTTTTTCCTCTCTATTATGGTATTACAAATGTGTCATTATCCTCCCACCCTTCCACTCATGCCCTCACCCCCCTAGTGTCTGTGTCCATTGGTTAGGTTTATATGCATGCATGCAAGTCCTTTGGTTGATCTCTCCCCCCTTACCCCCACCCTCCCCTACCTTCCCTCTGAGGTTTGATGGTCTGATCGATGCTTCTCTGTCTCATGCTCAAAGCCACTAATATCTGAGAGATGCAAATCAAAACAACAATGAGGTACCATCTCACACCTGTATGAATGGCTATCATCAACAAATCAACAAATGACTAGTGCTGGGAGGATGTGGACAAAAAGGAACCCTAGTGCACTGCTGATGAGAATGCAGACTGGTGCAGCCACTATAGAGAACAGTATGGAGTTTCCTCAAAAAATTAAAAATAGAACTTCCTTTTGACCCTGTAATCCCACATCTAGGAATATATCCCAAGACATCAGAAATGTCAATTAAAAAGGACATATGCACCCTTATGTTCATAAAGCACAATTTACAATAGGTAAGATTTGGAAACAGCCCAAGTGCCCATCAGCAGATGAGTGGATTAAAAAACAATGGTACATCTACATAGTTTAATACTACGCTGATGTTAAAAAGAAGGAATTCTTACCATTTGCAAAAGCATGGATGGACCTGTAGAGCATTATTCTAAGCGAAATAAGCCAGTCAGAGAAAGATAAATATCACATGATCTCACGCATTTGTAGAATATAATGAACAACACAAAAATAGATGTAGAGATAGAGAAGCATTGAGCAGACTGTCAAATATCTGCGAGAAGGCAGAGGAAGTTGGGGTGGAATTATAAATTAGAGACTTCCAGGTTAGTTCACAAAATGTTTAACATAAAATACACATGAACTCAACTAGTTAAATTTTTTAAACTAATTTATAATCATTTTTCATATAAAATAATTTATTAATAACCAATTAGAAAAATATTTGGATTCTGATCTATTTAGGATGGGAACTGCATATGATTTTTTTATGATTAGGAAATTTTGTGGAATTATGAATAAACTACAGGTCTGAAGCACAAAAATTTGTGCACTCGGGAGGGTCCCTCATCCTGGCCTGTGCCCTCTCGCAATCTGGGACCCCTCGAGGGATGTCCACGTGCTGGGGGATGCTCCCCACGCCATCAGGCCTAAACTGGCAGTCAGACATCTCTCTGGCAACCCGAGAGCCCTCGGGGGATGTCCACTTGCTAGCGGGGAGCAGGCCTAAGCTGCACTAGGACATCCTTAGCGCCGTGAGGAGGCAGGAGAGGCTCCCACCACCACCACCGCTGTACTGGGAGCCGTCAACCTGGCCTATGGCTGAGCAGAGCTTCCCCTGTGGGAGTGCACTGACCACCAGGGGCAGCTCCTGCATTGAGCATCTGCCTCCTGGTGGTCAGTGTGTGTCATAGTGACAAGTCATTCTGCATATTACCCTTTTATTATATAGGATGATAAAAAATTTGGATATAATACTTATTTTCACATAATTTCAGTATAAAAATCCTATCAACTTTTAAGGCTACTTTACCATCCTAAAAAGCTATATATATAGCTAATTGTTTGCTATAATTGTTAATTTCTTGCTATTAAATATGTCTTAAATTCATCTCAATTTGATTCCCACTATCACTCTTATTCATTTCTTACCTACTTAGTCTCCTAAGATTTCTCTCCAGTTTTAGTCTTGTTCACTTACAATCTATTCCCCACAGTGCAAATATGACTGTATTGCCCAGCCTAAATTTATTCAGGACATTTTTCCATGATCTGTCCCTTGCTCACCTCTCCAGCTTCATCTTTTACTTCCCTCTTTGTATCTTGTGTTCCAGTTAAATCAGATCACCTTCAATACCTTTTCCTATCTCTTGGCAGTGGTACATACTATTTTTTCTATATGAAATCTAGAATTCACATCACACTTATTCAGCTGTGAAACAGTTCAGTTGCCCTTTCTGGGAAGCCTTCCCCAATTCATAAATAAAATTGGTCATTCTTTTGTGATATTACATTTTTCACTGACATCTTTATTTTGGTATTTCAGTTGTTTTACTTTTTTGGACTCTCAGAGTCTTGATTCCCAGAGATTATTTACCTCTAGATTATCTACCATGTTTCTGTCATAATCATGAGTGCCCAACTCAACTATATGTGCCTGGTATACTGGCTTTCACAAAGGTAGTATTCAACAAAGAGCTCTACTAGGCACAGGAAGACAATGTATGTGCTTTGGAATCTGAAAGACTCTAGCTATAATACTAATTTAATATTTAATAACCATATTCATGAACTGTGCAAGTTAACCACTTTGAAACTCAATCTCCTTGTCTGATAATGTAAATCTTGAGAAGGGTACTGAAGATTTAGATGTATCCTATATAATAAAAGGGTAATCTGCAAATTGACCCTAACAGAATGACCACTGGGAATGACTGGTCACTATGACACACACTGACCACCAGGGGGAAGACTCTCAATGCAGGAGCTGCCCCTGGTGGTCAGAGCATTCCCACAGGGGGAGCTCTGCTCAGTCACAAGCCAGGCTGACAGCTGCCAGTACAGCAGTGGTGGTGAGAGCCTCTCCCGTCTCCTCAGCAGCACTAAGGATGTCCAACTGCAGTTTAGGCCTGCTCCCCGCTGGCAAGTGGACATCCCCCAAGAGCTCTCGGGCTGCCAGAGGAATGTCTGACTGCTAGCTTAGGCCCAATTCCCCGGTGAGTCCCAGATTGCGAGTGCACAGGCCAGGCTGAGGGGACCCCCTCCCGCCCCCTCATGCACAAATTTGTGGCACCAGGCCTCTAGTAACATATATAAAGCACCTAATGCATAGTAGGAACCTGGCATTTGTTCCCCTAAAGCAGTGGTTCTCAGCCTTCCTAATGCCGTGACCCTTTAATACAGTTCCTCATGTTGTGGTGACCCCAACCATAAAATTATTTTTGTTGCTACTTCATAACTGTAATTGTGCTACTGTTATGAATCGTAATGTAAATATCTGATATTCAGGATGTATTTAGGCGACCCCTGTGAAAGGGTCGTTCGACCCCCAAAGGGGTTGAGACCCATAGGTTGAGAACCGCTGCCCTAAAGGGAAGACATAAAGAAATAATACATAAACTTACTCTTTAATCCTTTTTTAAGGCTGATTGTTCTAATAACTTATTTATAGTTTTACAAATATTTATATACATTTGAAGAAACATGCTATTGCTAGGTTATATCTAGTTTATAAAAGTGGAGCCCTCTTTTGGAAGAATATCTTTGGAAGTAGAAAAGAATAGACTTAGAAAACCTAGTGTGTTTCCTTCAGAACCTAGTTGTATGACCTTGTGAGTCATTTAAGTTATGTTAGAGTCATCATTCTCATAACAGTACATACTTCAAAAGGCAATATTCTGTGTTTCCCAACGTTGTCTAATATTTAATGGTTCTCAAACTTGCCTAATCTTAGGAGTAACCAGGAATGCATATGACATACAAATCCTAGAGCCGCACCTCATACTTAATGAATCAATCTTTAGGGTTAGTGATCTGTATTCTTAATAACTTAGGTATTTCTAGGATCAAGTTTTAGAAACACTGTTATTGAATTCAGTATAAGATATTCTTGGTTAAATGTAATATGCTGTCAAAATGTCAAGTTGCTAATGGTTTAGGGTTTTATAAATTTGAGTTTATATTTTCTGCTTATATGGGATGGAGTTTGTTTTCTTTTCAGTAAGCAAATGATTTCTACAGTTTATTATTTAACTGTTAAAATAAAATATAAAAATAATAAAGACTATCTGAAGACAAAAACAAAAATAATTATGTAAAAACTATAAACCTAATCTGTCCTTACAACAGCACTTCCAATAAATATTTCCACATATATTCTACCACTATGTACTATAGCACATAGTGCTAAATTTTCTGAATGATATTATAGTAAACTCTCTTCCCATAACATTATATTAGTATCACCTAATTTTTTAAAATTGAGATGTAATTGATATAAGACATTATATTAGTTTCAGGTGTACAATATAATGATTCAATATTTGTATGCATTCCAAAATGATCTCCACAAATTAATTAACATCGGTCACCACACAGGTATAGAATTTTATTTCTTAGAATAAGAACTTTAAAGATCTACTCTTTTAGCAACTTTCAAATATTTAGTACAGTATTATGAATTAAATCCCCATGACTTATTTACTTTATAACTGGAAATTTGTACCATTGACTCCTCACTCATTTAGCCTATTCCCAGTCCTCCCTTCTGGCAACCAACAATCTGTTCTATCTATGAGGGTTTTTTATTCCACATATAAAGGAGATCATATGGTATTTGTCTTTTCTGTCTGTCTGAGTTTGCTTAGCTGACCCAGTGCCCTTTACAGTCCTCTCTAGCCCCTCTGCAACCACCTACCTACTCTCCTCATTATCGTTTTATTAAAATACCCCCAATAATATTAAAAGCATGATACGTTGTTATCACTCCTTAATGGTTTACATAGGAGCTATATATAAAAATGGATGGTGATTCAAATATTTATTGCCTAAGACTTTCATTTAGTACACAGTGGTTTTCACAGCTGCAGAGTATTAGCATAGGGTGGTCAGTTTAAACATCCAAACATAGATTAAATTTTTGGTATTTGTTAAAAGGAGGCCTACATTAAGGTTTTGATTTGTTTGGGTATTTATAATATGCTAGGCACTTTGCTAAAGCCTTTACATCTATTTTCTTCATTTTATCCTCGCAACAGTTCTGGAAGAAGTATTACTGTTATATCCGTTTTACAAATAAGGTTAAGCGTGTTGCCCAGGTTCTGTCAGCATTTTAAGTGGTGGTGCTATGTTTTGAAGCCAGTGTCCTGGCCAATAGGGCTCAGTTGCTTGGAGTGTCTTCCTGTGCACCATAAGGTCTCAGGCTTGATTCTCAGTCAGGGCACATACCTAGGCTGCAGGTGGATCCCTGGTCAGGTAGAGTATGGGAAGCAACCAATTGATTTACTTCTCACTCCCATGTCTCTCCTTCTCTTTTTCTGTCTCTTTCTCTCTCTGTGTCTCTCTTTCTCCCTTATTCCTTCTGTAAAATAAACTAAAAAAAAAAAAAAAGAAAAGAAAGAAATATTTTCATATAGTAAAGCCAGGAAGTAAGATTCCAGATTCTGAGCTCTTAATCACGATGTAGTTTACTGCCTCACTACCCAGACCAGTATAGACCCATTTCACAGAAAGGGAAATAACCTTGCCGGTGTGGCTCAGTGGGTGAGTCACAGTTTGATTCAGAATCAAGGCACATGCCTAGGTTGTGGGCTTGATCCTTAGTGGGGGCATGCAGGAGGCAACCAATTAGTGATTCTTTCATCATTGTTGTTTCTATCTCTCCCTCTCCCTTCCCCTCTGAAGTCAATAAAAATATAAAGAAAAGAATGGAGTATCAAACCAACAGTCTTTCAATGAAAAGGATGTCTCAAGACACATTTTAAACACTTTAGACTTAAAATTTTTCTTTTTGCTATAAAATTTAAAATGTCATTTAAACATGAAATGCTTTTCATATTTTTTAAATATATGTATTTTATTATCTCTTTCAACATTGAATTTTATATTTCATTTTAATTTTAAAGCCTGTTTTGTAAAATGTTATAGTATGGCTTATGATAAATGTACTTATCTGCTAGTAAGTAAAAAGTAACACAAAATTTAAAATAAGGTAAAACTTTTAAAATTACTATGTTATAATTTCTATTATTATGTTACTGACATTTTTAAAGGGTAGAAGGCAAGATAGATTTAGAGGGGAGAAACATATATCATATTACCTAAATCATTCAAATAAATATTTTTTGTTATTATATTTTGTAGGGATTACGACATCCAACGTAAGCATAATTGGTCAACGTATGAACTATGGGTTTGAATGTGGTGATTTTGAAGATGTTAGGTCACATGACATTTCCTCTAGTGTTATAAAAATACAGAATAAGGAACACCCAAGACATAAGCATACAAAAGGTTAGTAAATTTCATAGCAAGTTAATTATGAAGACTGATTGTCTCTAAATCAGAATCCTTCCTAAGCTTGACATTAAAGAAACATTGATTGAAATTTCTCAGTTTTAAAATTTTTTCTCTTGCTCTTCTGCTAATATGTTGTTGCTTAAATAATTTTACTATGTAGGAGAATACATAATTCATGTATTGGCTTATGGGCTTGCCTGAGGAGCCAGTGCAGAAAAACAATTGCCCAGAAGGTTAAAACTAAGGAATCACTACTGACCCTGCCTCTTCCCCAGAACACACACACAAATACACACACTTTTTTTTCTAAGACATTTTACCACTAAAAATGGGTGAAGAAATCATGTGAGTAAATGACTCACAGATGCCTACATAGGTTGTAACAATAGAGTAAAACTATGAAAACTGGAATATAATTTCCATGTAGTAGAACCTGGGAAGGTTTCTTTTATTATCACTAACAATTTATATTCTTTGTTTTTCTTAGTAACAAGAAGCATCTCTGTGACTGTTCTTTCCATTTTTTTAGCGATCTTATTACAACTCTATTTAAAAAATTTCCCTTAGGTTAAGGAGTAGTGATTTTTTTAAATCCTCACCTTAGGATATGTTTATTGATTTTAGAGAGAGGAAGGGGGAGGAAGAAAAAAGAGAGAGAGAAAGAGAGACATCAATATGAGAAAGAAACATTGATCAGTTGCTTCCCATATATATGCCCACCAATCAAATCCACAACCTAGGTTTGGGACCTCACCAAGAATCGAATGGGCAACCCAATTCCATTGCACGGGATGATACTCTAACCAATTGAGCCACACAGCCAGGGCAAGGAGTAAGTGATTTTTTAAGTGTATAAATATTTAAATAGAATAATTAAAAGTAACCTGTATTTAAGCATTATAATCATCTGGTAAGTGTAAGGAGCTGTCATTTTTTATGTATAGCAACTAGGGTTGTAATAAGGTCAACTTTTCTTATTTCTGAGATCTTAAGTCATATGTGTGCAGGCATTCTAGGACATGTATAATTTTGCAGTAAATAACTCTAATTGAGTAAGAGAGAAATTGATTAGAAACTTTTATTTTTTGTGTACATTTCTTAAAATTTAATCCGTAATGTAATCTTTTCTTTGTCAGGGAGATCAGTTGTTCATTGCTTTTATAAAAGACAATGACAGGAGTCTGGCAAGTGTTGCTCAGTGGTTGAGTATTGACCTATGAACCAAGAGGTCATGGTTCCATTCCCCATCAGTTTGCGGGCTCGATCCATATAGGGGTCATGCAGGAGGCAGCCAATCAGTGATTCTCTTTTATCATTAACTAGAGGCCCAGTGCATGAAATTTGTGCACAGGGTGGGGGTGATCTCTCAGCCCGACCTGCACCCTCTCACAGTCTGGAACCCCTCTGGGGATGTCTACCTGCAGGCATGCCTGGTCAGCCTGGGTGAGGGGCTGATGTGGACCCTCACCCCATTGGGGTGTGGCCACCCTGGGTGATGGGCTAAGGGCCATTTTCAGGCTGCCCACAGCCCCTTCAGGTTTTGGGCCCCTACCGGGGTACCTGGCCAGCCTGGGTGAGGGGCTGCTAGCTATTTGTAGGCTAGCCAAGCCCCCCAGTGGAGTCCCTCACCCCATTGGGGTGTGGCCAGCCTGGGTGACGGACTGAGGGCTGTTTTCAGGCTTTCAGGCTGCCCACAGCTCCCATTGACCCAATGTCCCAGCAAGGCTGGCTGGAAGCAGGTTTCTGGGGTTTATTTATCTTCTATAGTTGATACACTGTTCCTTTAAGCCAAGGCCTAGGCAGGTAAGGAAGCCGTCTGTTGGCTTCAGCTCGAGGCTTCTATAATTGAGAGAATGTTGCAAATATGTTGTTGCCTGGAGCCGAGAGAAGCCCAGGTGGCCGGCAAACAGTTTTACTCCTGCTGCAACGAAAGCTTCCTGTTTACTCAGCTCCGTGAGTGCTGGCCTCCATCTTGGCTGGGTTAATTTGCATACAGTTGCTCTGATTGGCTGGTGGGTGTGGCTTAAGCGTCCTGAAGAAACAGTCAATTTCAATATTACTCTTTTATTAGATTAGATGTTTCTACCTTTCTCTTTCTCCCACTTCTTCTCCTTAAAAATAAAATAAAAACATATTTAAGGGAGAGAATGACAGGGTTGTTTCATGTTTTCTTGCGTATTTTATTTTTCATGTAAAGAAAATCAAATACAAAATATACTTTTTTTTCCAAAGGCAGTCCTTACCCTAACATATAATTTTTAAATTTTATTTTTCATAACTTTATTTATTTTTTTATTGATTTCAGAGAGGAAAGGACAGGGAGAGAGAAATAGAAACATTAATAATGAGAGAGAATTATTAATCAGCTGCCTCCTGCACACCCACACTGAGGATCAAGCCCACAACCCAGGCATGTGCCCTGACCAGGAATGGAACTGTGACCTCCTGATTCATAGGTTGCACAACCACTGAGTCATACCAGCTGTGCTTTGTAATTGTTTTGAAATACTTACTGAATATATTCATTCACTGCTAATGGCATTCTTTTTTCATACAGCAAAAATTATAAAAATATGTATATTTTTTGACCAGCAGTTAATTCTACTCTAGAAAATTACTTCACACTCATACTTTAAATGTTTTTTAAATGTCTTTATTGATTTTTAGAGAAGAAGGGAGAGAGATAAAAACATCAATAAAAGTGAAACATCCATCTGCTCCTTTCTGCATGCCCCCCACTGGGGATCGGGCCATAACCCAGGCCCAACCAGGAATCTAACGGGAAACCTCTTGGTTCCTAGGTCAACGCTCAATCACTGAATCATACTGGTTGGACTCAGACTTCTAATTCTAAACCAAATATGCACTAGATCTGGTCAACAAGAATATACATGTTCAAAACCAAACTTACATTTCTTCCCAGACCTGTTCCTGTACCTTTGTTACTATTTCTGTTAGCAGCATCAGCATTTCCCAATTATGGAGACTTAAAACTTTAGAGTCATCTTCTCCTTACTCTCCAAGTTCAGTCAGTGACCCATCCTACAAGTACTTCTCAGTTTAACTTGGGCCTTCATTACCACACCCTGGAATCTAATAAAACTTCTTGCCTCTTATTTTCAGAGAATGAAAGAGAGAGAGAAAGAAACAGAAATATCAATGGGTTGCCTCCCATATGTGCCCCAACCAATGATCAAACTTGAAGCCCAGGTATGTGCCCTCACTGGGAATCAAACCTGCAACCTTTCCTTATACAGAATTACCCCCCAATCAAGTGAGCCACAGTGGCCAGGGCTATGTAGTTTAACTTTTTGCATTAATTCTTACTATTATCCTTCTTTCGTGCCGTGTGCTCTAGCATTTTTAATAGTAGTTTTTTTAGTATGTATAGTCTGCCTACATTCTTTTTCCCAATCTTAATATGTCCAGATCATGTCTGCTTTTAGAATACTGGTTTAAAAGCTGTTTCTTTAGAAAGCTTTCCCTACTCTCCTGTTACTTTCCCTACACTACTGGCCTGAAGCAGGACAAGATACTTAAAAGTAAAGATACCAGTACTATTATCTTTATATCTCTCTTATGCTTTGTATATAAAGGTGTTCAGCCCTGGCAGGATTCCTTAGTTGGTTGGAGCATTGTCCCAAACACCAAAAGTTTGTGAGTTAAATTCCCGGTCAGGATTCATACCTAGATTTTGGGTTCGATCCCTGGAGGGGCATGTAGGAGAGGCAATCCATCAATGTCTCTCTCTCTCTTACTCTCTCTAAAAGTCAAAAAAATCCTTGGCTGAGGAATAAATGAATGAATGAGTGAAGGTGCTGAGTGCCACATGTTAAAGGAATGGAGTGGTGATGAGCCAACCAAAATTAATAGTGTAGCTTTGGACATGATCACTCAAAAATTGCATTCTCAAATAAGCTGGTTAAAGTAAATACTAAGTGCAGTGGTACAGGGAATGAAAAGATTTCCAAAAGAAGTATGCCAATGAATTATATATGTGAGTAAATTCATATTGCAGGAAACTTCAGACTTTTGTAGGATAAGATCTCAGAATTTGTCTTTTTCCCATTCTTCTCCTCTGCTGGTTGTCCTTTTGAACCTGTTTTCTAAAATAATAACAACTTAGAGCCCCAATGAATAACTTGAGAAAGTTATTAATAATGAATGTTTGAAGTGTTAGCAAACTAGATTCCATGCATTAATATTTTCTCTAGTTGAATGAATTGGACAGAAGTAGCTAAAAGATATTATATAAGGATAGTTTATATGTAAACTACCTTTTAATAATACTTTTTCCTGGGGAAAACCAAGATGGCGGCATAGGTAAACACCTAAAATTGCTGCCTTGCACAACCATTTCAAAACCACAACAAAAAGAAAAACGGACTCCACCCAGACCCACAGGAAGGCTGTCTGAGTGGAAATTCTACAACTAGAAAGAGACTGAGACTCAGAGGAGGTGCGGAAGTAAAGTGCAGAGGTACGGAGGCGCGCAGAAAGGGCTGGCAAATGAGGATATGGTTGTCTTTTTCAATCCAGAGGGAGTTACAAGCTTCCGATGGCTCTGAACTCCAGTTCCAGGCGAGTTTCTGGGGATCCAGACTCATATGGGGAGAAGCTGGACTGTCTTGCAGCAGGAGGAAATCCAGAGCGGCTTTCTCTCGGCAGTGCCAAGGGACACTGAGAACTGGTGCCTCTTAGGGCTAGGCTGAGAATCAGCCATAGCTCGTTGCTCCGCCCTGTTGATTCCCTGAGACCCCATCCCACCCAAGCTGCCTGCAGAGGCTTTTGCATATAAAAGGCTGGGTAGCCTTAGGCAGAAGCTAAAATAGCACCTCCTTAGAGATCCAAGAGCCAGTGTACCCAGTGGTCAGAGCGGGACCACCCAGATTACAACTCCTCAGATCCATAAGGGACATACCCAGGGGCAGACTCAGTGAACACCAAAGCCCCACTGAAGCAAGTCTTGCTCCATAAAAGTGTCTCCAGCACAGAAGTTCTCCCACCATAGACACAGCTGATTCTCATAGCCAAGTGACCTGGAGGTCAATTCCTCCCAGTGATACCAACAAAAATCAAGGCTTAGCTACAACAAGACTATGCACAAAGCCTACAAAGCAATGCACCAAGAGTGTTCACCTCGGGTAATTGGGGAGGCTGAACCACTGGACCCTATAAGACACCTAGCACAGAAAGCCACTCTACCGACACAGGGAAGCAGCCAAAATGCAGAGACGAAGAAACAGGTCACAAATGACAGAAATGGAGGAAAGCAAATGACTGGCTACAGAGTTCAAAACCATGGTTATAAAGTTTTTCAAGAATTTTTTAGAGACCACCAATAAATTTAGTGAGACCTTCGAGGATATGAAAAAGGACCAGCTAGAAATTAAGCATACACTGACTGAAATAAAGAATAATATACAGAGATTCAACAGCAGACTAGAGGATTGCAAGAATCAAGTCAAAGATTTGAAATACAAAGAAGCAAAAAACACCCAACTGGAAAATAAAAATAAAGAAAGAATCCAAAAATATGAAGATAGTGTAAAAACCTTTGGGACAACTTCAAGGGTACCAACATCAGAATTATAGGGGTACCTGGAGAAGAGAGAAAGTAAGTTATTGAAAACCTATTTGAAGAAATAATGACAGAAAACGTCCCCTACCTGGTGAAAGAAATGGACTTACAAGTCCAGGAAGCTCAGAGAACTCCAAACAAAGGAATCCAAGGAGGACCACACCAAGACACATCATAATTAAAATGCCAAGGGTAAAAGACAAAGAGAGAGTCTTAAAAGCAGCAAGAGAAAAGCAGTTAGTTACCTTACAAGGGAGCACCCATGTAGGTAGAGCACAGGAGGTTTATCTCGGTGCAGTGGCTGATGCAATGCTGTGAGTACACTCCAGCAATTCAAATCTTTCTGGCAAACCAGAAAGATGGCAAGGCCCGCCTGAGCGCCTCCTAAAGCCACCTACACAGTACCCTGACATTTATGCTCATTGGCACCATAAGAAGACCTGGTGTTCCATGATTGGCTACCTCCGCTAATATATACCACTGTACTTCCTCAATAAAATTAGACCTGCGTCACAGAACCTGGTCCCCGGAGTTGTGCATGCAAGCGTCCTTACGCTAGGGGCTCCGTCATCCTAACCCCTGGGAAATCCCCTGCTTCACACCCATACAACTGTCAGCTGATTTCTCAACAGAAACTCTGCAGGCCAGAAGAGAGTGGCAAGAAATATTCAAAGTGATGAATAACAAGAACCTACAGCCAAAATTACTTTACCCATCAAAGCTATCATTCAGAATTGAAGGTCAGATAAGGAGCTTCACAGATAAGAAAAAGCTAAAGGAGTTCACCACCACCAAACCAGTATTATATGAAATGCTGAAAGGTATCCTTTGGAAAGAGGAAGAAAAAGAAAAAGTAATGATAAAAATTATGAACAACAAATACGTATCTATCAACAAGTGAACCTAAAAAATCAAATAAATAAAAAAAATCTGATGAACAGAATAAACTGGTGAATAGAATAGAATCAGGGGCATAGAAAGGAGGTGGACTGACAATTCTCAGGGGGAAAGGGGTGTTGGGGGTGCGGGAAGAAACTGACAGAAAGTGTACACCTATGGATGAGAACAGTGGGGGAGGGGTAAAGGCAGAGGGTGGGAGGGTACTGGGAGGAGGAGAGCTATGGGGGGGAAAAAGAGGAACAAGTAATAATATGAACAATAAAGATTTTTTTTAAAAAAGAATATTTTTTCCTTATATTTTACAAGTGAGATTTGAGCAATGTTTCTTTCAATTCATCTTTGTTTAGAAGAAAATAGTGTAAAAAGTAAAAGTAACATTTAAAATAATCAGCCTCTTATAACAAAAATTAAATTACTTATAGATAACTTGTTCTTTATTTCCTATTATTTATCTCATCAGTCAACTCTTGATAGTTTATATATAGATTTTATTTTTGTGGGCTATTGAGTAAATTTTTTCATTTACTGAAATTTGCTTCTTTGTTACTGAACATCTTTGGGGGCTATCAGATGTTTCTGTTAGTTGGCATGTGCTGAAACAATGCACATTAATTTTGATTATTCCAAACTATACTGAAAGAAAAATATGAAATATGGTAAACTACATGGGTTTCTTTCTTTAATCTTTGTCATGTTTGTACTTAAGCAAACAAGTCATTATCTTTATCAAGTTAGCAAAGTAATCTATCTGCTTAATTTTTTTCCTCACATTTTATTTATTAACTATTTTCATCAGTTTCACTTATATATAATTATTTTTTCCTGCATTTTTTCATGTTCATACAAAGATATGAGTATACATAAACAGGCTTTCAATAAGAGAAAAATACTATATATTTTGTTCTGCTCTCCTCTTTTTTACTTTAAATAATTTTTATTTCTCATGGTTGACATACAATATTATATTAATTTCAGGTGTACAGCCCAGTGATTAGACATTATATAACTTAAAATGATCACCTTGATAAATCTAGTATCCATCCAACACCATACATAGTTATTACGATATTATTGACTATATTCCCTATGCAGTACTTTACATCCCCATGACTATTCTGTACCTATCAATTTGAACTTCGTAATCCCTTCACCTTTTTCACCCATCCCTGTAACCCCCTTCTCTTCAATTTGGCAACTATCAAAATGTTCGTGTCTTTGAGTCTCTTTCTGTTTTGCTTGTTCATTTTTGTTTTTTAGATTCCACATATGAGTGTAAACATATGGCACTGTATTGCTCTGTCAGACGTATTTCACTCAGTACAATACCTTCTAGGTTCATCCATGTTGTTGTAGATGACAAGATTTCATTCTTTTTTATGGCTGAGTCACATTCCTTGTATATATGTATCACTTATTATCTACTCATCTGTTGATGATCACTTAGGTTGCTTCCATATCTTGGCCGTTATAAATAACATCTGGATATATGTCTTCTCACTGAGCTACACTGGCTGGGCATGTGATTACTTTCTTGTGTATCTTTCCCACTAACACTGGCATGTATAAACTTCTTCAGGAAAGGTTTCTTTTCTCTCTGGTGCCTAGTCTATATTAGATAATCAAATTATAAATATTTATTGAATTAATGAGCATGTGTGAATAAATAAATTCTAAATTCTTTGTATATAATAAATTTTTAGTTTTAAAAGAGCATATTACGATAATCCCAAAATACTGTGTATTTTTTAATGTGGGTGGTTGTTTTTTTTCTTTAGGATTTACAGGATCATCATCAAATTTACAACATATTACCAGTTTTGACCTCACATCCACAAATATCTTATCAGAAGATTCAGTAGTAGTTGTTGGAAAAGGTATTTCAAAGCTATTTAGCTTTTTAATTGTATTTCATATTCTTCACTCATAAGCCGAGTATCTGAATAAGGAAGAGAGTTTGATTCAGGTGGTGAATAGAGCTTTCTTTCTGAAAAGTTATTAAATTGAAAGAATTAGCAGTGAATACTTCACATTTCTAGTGAAACTACAGTAACTCATGTCAGTAATTTTCAGAGAGATGTTTTATATACATAACAGCTACAGTTTGGATACATCTAAGGCACGTTTAGGGTAGCTAAGACAGCTTTACCACAGTTTAAATTCAAATGGTGGTCCTTATTTATCAACTTAGGAATCAGTACAAATTAATATAAATGTATTACCACCTATATAGTGTCTAACCAAATTAGAATTAACACCTATTATATTTTAGGAGGATTAGGGGTCCTTTGTATTACCTATTTGCAAATATCCTTTAAAACTAGATGTAGTGTTTTCAGCTTTATTGATACTTAATTGACAAATAAAATTGTAAGATATTCAAAGTATAAAACATGATGATCTGACATCCATTTACATTGACAAAGGATTCCCCATCAAGTTACTTAGCACATCCCAACTAGACTCTGTTTTAATTGAAAAACTAGAATGTGATGATAGGCATTGAGGATATACATCTTATTTTTGATAAAAAGAATGAAATGTCTGAAAAGCTTTCCTAACTTCTTTACCTGATAGAGTCTCATTAAATCATTATAAGGCCCTCCTCAGATAGACTCCTACCTACTCTTGCAAACTTATTTTCTGTTAGTTTTCTACCTGCCTTGTGCCACACTAATTTTTTCACTCCACATTCATGCTTTATACTTGTTCAACTCTGCTTATAAGCATACTTAACTTCATAGAATATCCTTCCCTTCCTCTGGTCTCCAAATCCATTGTGTTTTCCAATCCCAGCTTAAATCCTTGCATCTTTTGTATTTTTTTAAAATATATGTTCTTTTATTTTAAATATTTTTAATTGATTTCAGAGAGAATGGGGATGGGGAGAGAGAGAGAGAGAAACATCAATGATGAGAGTCATTGACCGGTTGCCTCCTGCATACCCCTTACTGGGGATAGAGCCCACAACCCAGGCATTTGCCCTGATCTGGAATCGAACCATGACCTCTTTTTTCATGGGTAGACACTCAATCACTGAGCCATGCCAGCCAGGCAATTCCTTGCTTTTTTTGGGTGTTAACCATGTTTTAACACCCAACTCACATCAGCCTTTCCTTCCTATGAATTCAGCACTTACATAATCTCATTTGATAATATGTCTTGTAATACTCTTATTAGGGCATTTGTTTTTAATACTTTACTAGAGGCCCAGTGCACATATTTGTGCACTTGTGTGGTCCCTTGGCCTCTGACTTGTGGGGATTGGGCCGAATCAGTGCACTGGGCCTCTGATATGCCCTCAGGGGTTCTGGATTGCGAGAGGGCACAGGCCAGGCCAAGGGATCCCACCAGTGCACAAATGCATGCACCAGACCTCTAATCTAT